>CM024960.1:33581700-33691700 GCA_014282245.1 Rhododendron simsii
CACAAAGAACAGTCCGTTCTCCCCCACAAGAGGTCAGTTAGTTTAAACTGCATACATTCTCATGTTCTCCTGTGCTCCGTGATTTGCTGCTAACTTCTTTGTAGGCTTTTCCAAAGTTTGTATCCCCTGTTAAAGGCGGTGGACCTATCTCTTGTTCCCTGCCCTCAACAAGAAGTGATGAGCCCTTATTCCCAATATCAGCAGCGGCCCCGTACAAGGTACTTCTGAATACTCGCCTTTTTCTTTTCGAATTATGAAAAGATTACTCTAACTTTCCTTTTGCTTTATACAGGCATCCCCTTTTCAAGCTCTTCTACACAGAAAGACTTTGACATTCACGCGCTTGCTGTCATTTTCTTACTTGAGCCAACCTTTGCACAGGTAGTGGCTATTTTTGGCTCCTTCGAAGACTCTGGGCACTTCCCATTCTTCAGGGAGACTTCCCCTTTACTTCTTCCTTATTCGGTTGTTTCAGGGAGGGACCCTTAAGGATGGAACCCTACTGTTTTGGCTTCGAAGAGCCTATTCTTAGAATGCTGAGGACCAAGGTTCCATTTTGACCTCCTCCTTAGATCAGGTATTCTGATACGTAATCATACCTTTCTTTTCTTGTTTTACATTCTATTTAACCTACTTATAAATCTTATGCAGGGAATAGGCATGGTCCTTTTTCCTGAAGATCATCCCTCATCTTCCTCTGCTCCAATTGACTTGCCCCTAGTGGTTTTTAATATATCCTTCTTTAAGAGTCAATTGGAAAAATTTTGTAATCAGATTGCTGATCCCATTCTTCCTTCCTCTTCGAATTCCCTCGAAAGCCTTCAACAACTTTTGAGCCCTTCCATGCCCTCTGACTTACCTTCCTTTAAGATTAAACATGTTCCTTCAAAGGAAGAAGTTCTAACACTAAAAAGTTTTCTAAAATCTTTAAATCATTTAGGACTTCCTACTTTGATTGATCATAGTTTAACTTACCACTTCGAGGTATGTTATCAGGCCTTGTCCCTTTCCCAAGGACTCCCTTCTTCAATCAACTTCACTCTTCAAAAGCACCTCAAACAATTTAGTGAATTGATTGCTTATAACCACTTCTTGTCTGAAAGCATTGGCACAACTATTGAGAAACCAACAAATTGGAGGCCAAAGCACTTGAGACTGCTTCTCGTCTGTCTCTTTATCAAGCCCGAAGGGACAAACTTTCAGAACTTGACAAGAAAATGAAGTGGTTACAAGAAGAAATGAAGAAGGTCAGGGAAGAGATAGCTGAAGTTTCGAATGGCTTTCCAGAGCTTGAAGACGAAGCATTACGGGATGAATCAACGCTTCCACAGCTTATTCCTTTTCTTCGAAAGGAACAGAGAAGAAAAGCTATCCATACCTCACTTTTGGATGCTAACTCTAATTCTCTTCGAGAGCTACTAACCACTATTCGTGATGTAATAAGCCCCTTTTTGTAACTTCACACAGCTTGTACGTTTTTTTATTATTCAATTCAATTCTGGGATAAGTACAACTGTAATTAAGATTGACACTAGTTCCTATTGCTTAAAAGCTTACTGTGCCAACTTCTCACCTACCGTATCTTAAAGAGTCATTAATGACTATCTACTAGTATAAATAGAGGTCTCTGGGAAAAGAAAAAACTTACAGATCATCTTCTCCACTTCTCCTTCCTGTAGTATCATTCAAACCAAGCTTTCCAGTAAAGCTACAAGAAAGATAACTATAATGAAGCCTCATTTTGTATTTGTGAAGAAAAACTTCGAAACATAGCCACATCAACCCTCATGATATTTCCCTTGAACCTTAAAGCCCTTAGGTATAGACACATCAACACTCATGATGTGCCTGTACTGGGCTGTTGCTTCGAAGGAAGAATGGGCTTCGAGCTCTATCTCCCTACCAATGGAGCTTTGTAGGGAGAATAGAATCAAGTTCCAATGAAGCTTGGTTCAAGTCTTTGGATCTCAGTTGGTTGATCCCTAGAGATCCTCCTCCATGATACTATTATGCTCTAGATAGGTTCTCCAATGTAACCTTCTGTGTAACTGTTATGAGCACAGAAATTATTTACCAATGTATCGATCTTTATTCTAATGGCTTTGACCAATAAACTGGTGTTCTTAGCCATCCCTTTCTATTTAATGTTATTAATGAAACATGATAGCATGGAGGAAAATACAAACAGAAATCCTCCTTCCAATGCTGTATTCCTTTATTCCATGTCTATTTATTACTTTTGCTTCGAAATGTGTTGCTACTTCGAGGACTAATCTAGTGTAATTCCAATCGTTTCAACCAACTTTTTTAATTCCAGTGGTTTCTTAGCTGGCTCCTCGTAAGTTGTAAAAGATCATATACTTCTGATGTATGACGCCTAACGCTCTCAAACCCTTCACCTTCCGGGCTTCATGCGTCTACAACCCATTTAATAATGGTAATAAATGAGGCGGACTCCCCGTATTTCTTTGGGCTATAAATACACCTAGACGTTGATAGATCACAGCATCTCTTTCAAACAAAACAACATGGCTGAAAACCATCCAAATCTTGATGATCTCGCTAGTCAATTTGCCAACCTGACTACCATGATCATGGAGCTGAAGAGAGACGTCCATGCTGAGTCTCAGGCCCTTCGAAGTGAGATCGCTCAGCTTCGAAGCCAGTTGGTGTGTGTGGAAACAGCTTCACGCCTCTGCTTGGCTAGGACCTGGGATGATCTTTCGACCGTCCTCTCGGCTCATGAGGCAAAAAGTCCCCCAGAGGGAGGATCCTCTTGAAGATTCTCCTTTGGGACTATGAAGATCACCAATGGTCTTCATTTTGCTTTTTGGACCAGAGTTGGTCTTTTTGGTGTTCAGACCTACTTGGGTCTCTTTTTTTTTGTTCAGACCTATTTGGGTCTGTTTTGTACTTAGACCTGCTTGGGTCTTTTTTTTTTACTAATGAAATGAAACTCTTGCTTGGCTATTCTCGATTCTTTATAGCTTCGATTAGTAGTATGGTGACTCGTTTGTGTCTTCGAATGCTAAAAAGTAAAAATTTTTTTTTTTGTAGAAAAGTTTTTAGCATCAAATCACTCAACACTAAATCAGCCAGTCAGAACCATCGATGTGTGTAACCAAACTATTTCCACTACCTCTTGTGGAAGGACTCCCATATGGAAGGAATATAAACTTTCAGATGTCTTCCGTTTATTTTCCTTCGATGAACATAACCATTCAAATTTCTCAAATGATAAGCTCCCCCTTTCAAAACCCTATGGATTTGAAAAGGCCCTTTCCATGTTGGTGCCCATTTTCCTAATCCATCTTTTTTAACTCTCCTATCCTTAATAGGGAGGATAACTTTCCATACGAGATCTCCTTCATCGAAGCTTCGAAGAGCCACTCTTTTGTTATAGCTTCTGGCTATTCTTGCTTTTTGTAGCATAATCTGGTTTAAGGCTTTTATTCTAGCCTCATCAATATCTTCCAATTCCATATGCATGGCCTGATGATAAGATCCTGTGTCTAAATCATTCTGACATGCTACTCTCTGGGATCTTACAGTGATCTCCATGGGTAACACAGCGTCATGCCCATATGTTAATGCAAATGGTGTGGTACCTGTACTAGTCCTTTTTGTATTCCTATATGCCCATAACACATCAAGTAACAGATCATGCCAAATTTCTGGGTTTTGATCCACCATTTTTTGGATCCCCTTCTTGATAATTTTATTAGTTGATTCTGCTTGACCATTGGACTGAGCATAATAAGTACTAGTATATATTAATGAAATTCCATGGTTCGTGGCAAAATCCTTTACCAATCGTCCTTCGAATATGGAACCATTGTCCACTGTTATTGTTTGAGGACTCCCAAACCTGTATATGATTCCCTTTATGAAATCTATTACGTGGGTTTGTTTGACCTCCTGATAGGCTTGGGCTTCTACCCATTTTGTGAAATAATCAGTAGCTACTAGGATAAATTTATGCTTTTCCAATGAAGGAGGATAAATCATCCCAATCATGTCCATAGCCCATCCCCTAAAGGGCCACGGTTTTATTACATATTGCAAATCTGTGACTGGTAAATGCTTGAGTGGACCTGTTTTTTGACAGGCTTGACACCCCTTTGCATAATCTATACAATCTTTGAGGATGGTGGGCCAATAATACCCGTATCTCCTTATTAACCATCTCATTTTTATGCCAGCCTGATGTGCTCCACAGATTCCCTCATGCACTTCAGCCATTACTTTAAATGCATTTACCTTGCTCAAGCATTTCAAAAGAAGACCATCCATTCCTCTCTTGAACAGCTCATTATTATACATTATATAGTTCATTGCTTTCAATTTGGTTGCCTTATCTGCAACGCTGTCTGGCTTGGTTAAATATTCAATCAATGCTTGTTTCCAATCATCATTTCGATGGGTTAAAGCATTGGTGTTTAATACTTCGAAGTCTGTCAACCTATTGTGTAACATAGGCAGGGATTTCCTCAAAGTTAATTGACAAAATTCCTTTTCAACTTCTGATAAAACTTTGTAGCCGGACGCTCTTTGAGCTATTTCGTCAGCCTCTTCATTAAAGAACCTAGGAATATAAGTTAAAGTAAGCATATGAAATTGATCCATCAGCTCTTTAGCATGCTGATAATAAATTATCAGCGCTGGACTAGTACATTTAAACTGTCCATTTAGTTGGTTAATCACTAACTGAGAATCTCCAAAGATTTCAGCAACACTAACCCTTAATTTAAGCAAAATTTCTAGTCCAATAATCAATGCTTCATATTCTGCCTGGTTATTGGAACATTGTCCCTCACTGAGCCTAAAACCATATTTGGTTTTCAAGCCTTGGGGGGATTCCAGAATTATGCCCACTCCAGCCATCTGAATAGTTCTTGATCCATCGAACCATAATTTCCATGGCCTGATTTCAACTGTACTGGCTTCCAATGTTGTTGGTGCTTTGTATTCATTTGGGTGATCGGCCAAAAAATTGGCCAATGCTTGGCCCTTTATTGACTTTTGAGGCACATACTCAAGACAAAATTCAATTAAAGACACTATCCATTTCCCAATCTTCCCACTAAGCACTGGCTTAGAAAGCATGTGCTTAATTACATCAGTTTGAGAAATAACATAAGTTATTCTAGGCAACATATAATGCCTGAGTTTCTTAGAAGCGTAAAATAAAGCTAAACATAGTTTCTCTACTGCAGCATACTTGCATTCACAAGAGTTTAAAAACCTACTAAGGTAATAAACTGCTCTTTCCTTGCCATCTTCATTGTCTTGAGCCAACAAAACACCTATTGAATCTTGTGTTGCAGCTAAATACAACTTTACTGGCTTTCCTTCAATGGGAGGCGCCAATACAGGAGGGTTGGCTAAATATTTTTTAATGGCTTCGAAGGCTTCATCATGCTCCTTTGACCACTTGAATTCCTCCCCTTCCTTTGCAACTCCTTCTTAGAAGAAGGTGGTTTAGCCTCAATGATGGCCTTAGCTTTGTTCTTGTCAACCTGTATTCCTTTACTGTGAACTAGATACCCTAAAAACTTCCCAGCTGATACTCCAAAAGCACATTTTTCTGGATTTAACTTCAGCTGATAGCGTTTCATTTGTTGGAATGTCTTTTCCAAGTGTTGTAGGTGATCCTCATCAGAGTTTGACTTCACAATGATATCATCTATGTAACATTCCAGAAAAGTTCCCACTAAATCATGAAAAATAGTATTCATTGCTCTTTGATATGTGGCCCCAGCATTCTTTAGCCCAAATGGCATTTTGACCCATTCGAAGATGCCAATGTTACCTGGGCAGGCAAATGCTGTTTTGTGCACATCTCCTTCTGCTATGCAGATTTGATTGTACCCTGAATGCCCATCTAAAATGGACAATATCTTGTGGCCAGCAGAACTGTCTACAAGTGTATCCACATTAGGCATTGGGTATTCGTCCTTAGGAGTAGCAGTATTTAGGTTTCGAAAATCAACACAGATTCTGATAGTTCCATTCTTTTTAGGGACTGGAACTATATTAGATAGCCATTCGACATACCTGGCTGTTCTAATGAAGCCTGCATCTAGAAGTCTCTGCATCTCCTTTTTAACACCTGCAATAGTTTCTGGACTCATCTTCCTGGTTGGTTGTTTCACAGGTTTGAATTGTGGCTTGATAGGTAACCTATGCTCCACCAATCCCCTGTCCAAACCAGGTAGTTCCTTGTAACTCCATGCAAAGCATTCTTTGTTGGCTTTCAATAGTGCCACCAATGCAGCTTTCATACCAGGCTCAAGCTGTTTATTAATAAGCACTGGATTGGGGTTTTGTGCATCTCCCAACCTTACTTCTTCCAACAGATCTTGTGATTCAACCCGTTCCTCAGAAGTGAGTTGGATTTCTTGCACATGAGGGTTATTGTTCTGCATAACCTCTTCCCATATGTTCTCTTCTTGGATCTTCTGTTCGACCCCCAGAGCAACATACTTTACTAAAGCCAATGAGTTGGCTTTTTCTTCAGCCTCTTTCTTGGATTCACATCCAAGCAGCATCATCTTTTGGGGTGTCTGATTCATAGTCAACAGCTTGTTTCAGCTTCGATTTTAGCTCTGCCAATTCCCCCAATTCCATCTCGTTGGTTGGATGGGTGGCTGCTTGAAGTAGTTCACTCAGAGGAACTACATCCGATTTGTACATTTCTGCTTCAGCAAAATTTGCCGTGGCAGCAAATGGATGTGGATCAGCTTTGACTCCTTCGACACCCACTTCCTTGCCTTTGTCATACTTAACAATCATTAATTCCTGATGCATAGAGGAAGGAATGCATCCGTTAACATGAATCCAGTCTCTTCCCAATAAAGCATTATATTTAGCATATGTGTCAACTACAAAGAAAACGGTATCAGTTTCTATTCCACCTACTGCCAATCTAATGGAAATGATTCCCCTGGCATGTTGGCTTTCCCCAGTAAATCCTGCAATGGATGTGCTGGTCGGGATTAATTTTGCTTTTCCTTTTCCTAACTTTTTTAAAGTTTGGAAAGGCAAAATGTTCACCGCAGCCCCATTATCCACCAAGATTCTATTAAGTGGGATTCCATCAAAGTGTGCAGTGATATACAATGGACGCAAATGTTGTCTCATTGCATTAGTAGGTAATTTAAATGGATATGAAATTTCCACATAATTTAAATCTATTACCAGGGGGTATTCGACGTCGGACATGGAATCTGACACGAAACAAGCACTTTCTTTTGAGCTTACCTCTAAACTTTCTTGATTCTGCTCAATTTCACGTATCAAGTTCTTACCCATCTCGATCTGAGATACTTCTTTTAAGTCACAGTCGTTGCATATGATATTTAACTCCTTGTCACTCAGAGTTTCTTCAGAATTCTCTGGCTCGCCCAAGCTCGACCAAGCAGTATCCTGATCTTTGAACGTCTGACCATTTGAGAAGAAATGCATAGAGCTTGGATAGACCATATTAACTTGTACTTCTGGCTGATCTCCAAATTGGATCGAAGCCACTTCTTTGATTGGTTTAACTGCTTCGGTCCCCACAGCACCCTTCTTTTCGAATTCTTGTGTGGATACCTCCATAGGGGAAAAGGTTTCTTCCATCCCCTGTTGTTCCACCACCATGGCCTCGAGCAAACCAGACTGGTAACTAGCCAGCGAGTTAGGAGAAGGTGGTTCCAGATCCTCTTCGAGCATAGCAGAGGCAACCTTTTCCAAAGTCTCCCTCTCGTGATACTGAGTTCGAAATTCCTCTGGGTCCCTTTCAATCCTGTCGAACCTTGGATTAGGTTTTGCTCGCCTATCTGATTCCTCTCCCGTTGAAGATTCTCCTGACTGGAAGAGCGTATACTTCCTTTGGAGCTTTCTCTTTTGAGTTCTTGAGAGCAATGGAACCATCTGTGGTAATTGAGACTTGGGATCCCTAATCAACACCCAGTTTCCAGAGTTCGAAATTGGTGGCTTGAAAGTTCTGCTCGCATTCCTGTTTGAACCTTTGTATCCTTGAAACAAGTCAGGCTTAACTTGCTTCAGAAACCAGTCAGGAACCCCTTTCACCAATGTGAATTCCTCTTGTTTGGCCTCTTCTTGCGCCTTCGATGTCTGGCCAACATTAGCCTTCTTCGAAGGTGGCAGCTCCCTTCTGTGAACAGCTGGAACAGGGCTAGTAGGCATGTCCCTTTTTGGTGCCAACCAAGACTTGCTGTCACTTGGCTTTGCTTGAACTGGGGCCATTTTTTTCATCCTCATTTCTTTTGGGAAAAAACTTACGCCCTTTCTATCCAAGTCTTTGAAGACCAAATAGTTGGCCCTGCATCCTACACACAGGCACTCCAAAAATGAGGCTTCTAGCATAGGCAGGTGATTATTACCTGAGAATTTCTGCAAAGAAAAACCATCATTGGCTCGCCTATAGGAACTTGGCCTCGCTCCCATGCCTCGAGGGTGGCCAGCATATGGCTTGCCCCTTCCATATTGAACAGTATTCATGTTCACTGGTACTTCTTTGTCCTGCCAATATTTCTTGACAGTTCGAGCCAGCGAGGAGGGCACACTGGTGTTGACCTCTTCTACCTTTGGAAAAGGCACTGCATCTATCCCCATAGTCTTTTCAGGGAATTTGATTCTTCCTTTCTTGATTTGTTCCTGAATCCTGTCACGAAAAACATTACAAGATTTAGTTGAATGAGACCAAGAATCATGCCATTTGCAATAGGTCTTTCCATTCCTTTCTTCCGCTGTGGGCAGTTTCACATCCAAAGGCAGCTTAATGATTTTCTTTCTTAACAAGAAGTCAAAGATCTCATCAGCTTTAGATATATCAAAAGAATATACTTTAGTAATTTCCTTTTGTTTGAACTTCTGCCCAAGAGAGACATTCTTTTGAATTAAGGGCTCACAAACACAAGGTTCGTGCTCTATAATTTCAGCAGCATCTATTTCATAATTAGGATCCCTATAGTATGTTGGATAAGAGGAATTATGCCTATCCATATCTTCCTCTAACAATGATTCATATCTAGCAACTTTATAGGTTAGGTCTGCAAAGTCCCTAAACTCTGTAGAATCAAACCTCTTTCGAAGCTCTCTTTCTAAACCATCCTGTGCTAATCTCACAAACTCTGCCTCTGGCAGATGGAGTTTACACTTGGTCTTAGCCCTTTTGAACCTAGATATGAAATCTGCTACCTTTTCATCTGGTTTCTGCTTTAGCCTAGCCAAATCTGCCATAGAGACTTCAGGCTCAGCATTAAAGAATTGTGCATGAAATGCCTCTTCCATTTGAAACCAACTCGTTATCGATTCTGCTGGCAAATTTGTGTACCATGCAAAAGCTGGCCCAGACAAAGAATTTGGGAACAATTTCAACTTCATGAAACCATTCTGAGCCAAGTTCTTACATTGGGCAGAAAACCTAGCAATATGTTCTATAGATGATTGTCTCCCATCCCCATAAAACAAAGTAAAGTCTGGGATCTTAAATTCTCTAGGGATCTGAAATGTTGTGTCAACCCATTCTGGATATGGTTTTCTATAGATTTGAGGTTGTACCCCCCGAGTTCGAGGCCCACAAACTTCTTGTATGAGATCCATAACTTGGTCTCTTAGTATTGGGTTGCCTATAAGGAAATTTTGTTCTTGATTTCTTACCGGTGGATTTGGTTCTACCAAGTCATCTCTATGCGTTTCCCTTATAGCGTTAAAATCCTCTTGGTTTTCTCTGGGAAGTCTCCCATACCAGGGTTGCTGCATTGGGTCTGCCGTAGTGTTCACCCGAGCAGGTCTATGGCTTCCATAAACCGCTGTGGTGGGATTTTTGGTATTTGGAAGACTTTGACGAGAAGGCTGTGTGTTATCCCTCGTTTTCTCAGGTCTATAACCTCGTTCTATCTCTACATCATCCTCCCATCCCCCGAGTGTGGGTTCGAAAAGAGGATTAACGCTTTGCCTGTCTCTAGCATTTCTTGGAATCCCAATAGGAATTCCATGAGACTGATCTGGGATTTCGAAGACAGGCTTTGTAGGCTTTAAAGGCTCATACCAAGATTGTGGTATTTCCTCGGGATACATTTTTTCCTTTCCCTTTCTAGACCTTGTCTTACCCTGACCAACATCCTCTCCAAGCCTTCCTTCGAAGGGACTTTGGTGAGTAGTTGAATTAGCATGATCATCTAGCCCAATATTCCCTGGACTGTTTCTTGTTACCTCTAAGTTGGGCAACCTACTTCTTATGCTTTTGATCATGGCTCTTTGGGTTTGAGCCATCTCTCGAAAAGCTATCATCATTTCTCTGAACATTTCTTCCTTATCATGGTCTTTACCACTGGCTTGCCCCTTTTGGAAATTTGGAGGCCCTTCATAAGGAGGTACTTCATAAGAAGGCTCCTCATAAGGGAGCTCTCCCATTTCAGGAGCCAATTGGGGGAACTCATGATTCATAGGTGTTCCCTGTTCCGTGGCCTGTTCTGGCACAGCTTGTTCCTCTGGCACTTGACCACCAACAGGTGTCCCTATCTGCTTTCGAAGCCTTGGCATTCTGGCACCTTCGAGGTCCCACCGGGCGTGCCAAAAATTGTTTGGGCTGAATTAACTCAAATCAATTGGCAAATAATTGTGTGCGGGCGTGCCAGAAAAGAAATAACTTCAAAGAAGAAATTACTCTTTTCAAAATGATTTGAAACCACTAATTTCAATCAGGCAATTGTGTTATCCGTTCGATTACCTCAACTAAGAGGATTTTTCCTTAAGGTATCAACCAAATAAAAGATTGACGCGCTTCGAAATCAGAAAAGATGATTGAACACAAACAAACCTGAATCTAATCAAAGGTAAGTTTGTATACAAACACTCTTAAGATTTTATCAAGAATAATAAAGAAATGCAAGCACACTGAATTTAATCAAAAGCGAACTTGCAAACAACTATTCTTTGGTAAGAAAAGAGCTTAAAGGAAATAAGAAAACTTGAATTTAATCGAAAGCAGTCTTACATGCAAATAAGCCTTCAACTTACAAAAAAGATCCTACTCTAAACTAAAACTAATCTAAGATAGATCTCTGAGCAATCATTTTGTATGAATTGTCAGATGATATGGATTTTTGTCGTCCCTTTCTCTTCAATTGCTTCTTCTATTTATAGATGCTGAATCTTGCCTTCGAACCCCCACGTCTTCGATTGATATCCACGTTGGCCACATAAAACGGTTGAGGGAGGTCTTCGAACGGTTATCCTGATATTTCCAGAATCCCTTCTTCTCCTGCTTGCTTCGATCGTGGTGTTCGTGGCTCCATGCTTAAATAACGGTTCCTACTTCCAAGCAACGTGGGTTAGTGTTTGGCTCAGAACAATCCCCTACAATCATGTCCACCATTTATCATAAACCAAACAGTAATGATACCGTTTGATGTTTCCAAAGATCAATCAACGGTTTAAATCAGACTGCTTTTAAAACCATCCTTAATTATAGTCTAAACGCTGTCGGTTCCAATCAAAACGATACCGTATAGTACTAAAACAACATCACCATTTAATCCCGCAATCCTCTGTATCTCGGGTTTAATCAGGATGTGTTCTGATTGGTCAACACACTATTTGGTGCCACGTGTAACTTTCCTATTGGGTGGCATATTTTAGGATGTAAACAGGTACGCGTAATTTGACCCGAACAACGTTAATTATATATTGAAAAAAATTAGCATGCGATTCAAAATAATGTCACTTGCATCGGTCGGATATCATACCCAATTTGTCCAACTCACCAGCCCTTTCTGTGGATACTGGAGAGTGAAAACGTACATACTCAGCGGGCGGTTCATTTTCCATGGCACCCATAATCTCCAGTATCATTCACAAATATAGAGAGTCTTGGCCAATGTGTATCTCCCTCAAAGAAGCTCATAATTCTGCAATTCAATCAGGAAGTATCACAGGAAAAAAGTAGAGAATGAAAACCCCACCCCAACATAATCTAGACCGAACCCCAATTCAATCTGGCTCTACTTGCTAAGTGGTGGTGGCGGTTCGGTAACGAGAAGGACTCTCTCTGGGCAAAGGTTATTAGAGGGAAATAAAATCTAGACCGAAGGAGTTGGCTCCCGTACATACAAGACAATGGCCCAGCTTCAAATGTCTGGAGGGATATTTGTTCAGTTGGAAATAATGACTCGGACCTTGGTTTCTCCATCCGGGCGGGATTTCAAGTGCAAGTAAACTCAGGCCGTGATACGCTGTTCTGGGATCATGGGTGGTTGGGTAATTCAGCTATGAAAGAGGACTTTCCACGTCTGTACTTGCGTTCCACTCAAAAAGATGTTGTTCTGAGCGAGGTTTGTATCGGAAGGGGCAGTAACAATTGGGATTTGCAATTTAGGGGAAGGTTGCGCTTACGGGTGAGTCAACAACTGCAGGAGATGAAGCAACGACTGCTAGGAGTGACCTTAGATGCATCAAAACCAGATTCCCTTCTGTGGATTTGGTCTGCAGACAAAAAGTTCTCCACCAAATCATTGTATAGGCAATGGGAACTTCAGACTCAAGCAAGTAATAGTGTTCTGGGTTCTCTGTGGAGGAATTTGAGCCCCCCGAAGGTTGAAATCTTCTTCTGGATGGCCGTTCAAGAAAGAATTGCAACAAGGTCAGTGCTATTTCATAGAAACTTGATTACTAAAATCCAACAGGCATTGTGTCCCCTCTGTTCTGATGTTGTTGAGACCCCTCTTCATTTACTCTTGCATTGCCGAATTTCCTCGGAAGTTTGGTCTAGTATTCTGGAATGGTGGAAAATACAATGGGTTTGCCCATCCTCTCTAGCTGGACTTGCATCGTGGTGGTTTGACAACGGATTTCGAAACTTGGACAAAAGTATTTGGGAGGTATGCTTTTTTGCAATTCTCTGGTCTATCTGGATTGTGAGGAATGGATATGTTTTCAACAATGTTTCAACTCTAGCATGGGAAATAGTGGATCTAATCAAAACTAGAGTGACCATGTGGATGAAGGCCAAGTTTGACATTAAGGTTTATACAGTGGAGGATTTCAAAGGATATCTTGAAGGGATTCGGAAGTGAAGTTGTGGCGCAATCTTTAGGCGTATTTCTTATCCAACCTTGGTTGGATTGTTTGTTGTAATTTTCATCTAATTTTCTTCCCCTCGATGTACCCTTTTCGAGTTTTATAAAATGATTCGTTTGCCGAGGAAAAAAAAAAAACATCATCTGATCCGGATAGTGGGTGAGCATTTTCTGGAATTTGCAGTTGGTTGATCAGTAGGGGTTTATCATTCTGAGGTCCCAGGTTCGATTCTCCTGCATAAGGAAAAGCCCTTTGGGCCACTCAATGCGGAAAAACCCTTTGGGTTAGCATTTAGTAAAGGCTCATAGGAGGCTGGAGAGATTAGTCCTGTGATGCGCGCAAGCTGGCCTGGGGCCACTCTTTATTACCAAAAAAAAAAAAAAAACCCTCTTCACGTGCCACCCACCACCATTGTAATTAGTCCTTTGACCTCATCATGCTTCCAACTTGTAAATTAGACACATCCCACAATGCCTTGCTTTGCCGCTCAACACGTCTATCCAAATTGCACTAGTCTCACCGCGTAAAAAAATTTTGAGTTAGCAGGAGAAATTAGTCTTATGGTGCGAGTAAGCTGGCCCAGAGACCACTTTTTATTAAAAAAAAAAAAAAAAAACCCTCTTCACGTGTCACCTACCACCATTGTAATTAGTCCTTTGACCTCATCATCCTTCCAACTTGTAAATTAGACACATCCCACAATGCCTTGCTTTGCCGCTCAACACGTCTATACAAATTGCACTGGACTCTCTCTGTCTCTGAAGTTTGTGGTCATCAAAGTGAGCATTGCTCCACCACAATTCACCGTCTTAAAATTACAACATGAATCCCAAAGAATTAGCCCGTGCGGTTGGTGTGTGCACTCTCCACATAATTGTTCAGCGTTCAACTCTAAAAATCATGCTAAAAGAAAGTAATTTCTTGTAAATTTTCTAGTTCTAGCATGGCTGACCTGTCTTTAACAGAGAAAAAAAAACAGACACGCCTTTAACCGGGCTTGAGAGAAGATTAGTCAATACGCGCGTAAGTTGGTCTGGACATCCAGACAGCCTTACCGAGTAAAAAATTACTCCACATAAAAGTAATGAATTCCAACAGAGAGGGAATCAAACCCGTCACACTTCAGTTGGGATACAACTTTCCAAAGGAAACAGAGAGGAAATCAAAGGACTATCAAAACGTGCAAACCCCCTTTGCAACATTCATTGTATAATTGCGGAGATCCTTTTCATCCATGTTCAACAAAAACATTGAAACCCACTTTAACTCCTGATAAATTCTTCCCCATTCAAAGAGAAGGGAGAAAAAGGTAAAGAAAATCAAAGCCGGCCAGTCCCATTTTTCTTCTCCAATGTTCAAATTTGTACGCCGATCACAAATTCCCCAACTAAACAGTCAGAAAAGTGGATGGGTTATCAACCTAACCTCTACCAAAAAACCAAAATTCAACCAAGGAGTTCTACTAGATCTTTTTGTTGTTATTCTTCTTTACGTTACGTTTCTCTTACCTTCCGTTTCGTTCAAACGAAGAAACAAGAAAACCAAGCCAATTTATGTTCCATTATCACCCACATCAACCTACAAAAGATTAGCTCCGACAACTTGTTTTAGAGGCATTTTCCAAGACCTCAACCTGCCAAATAAAAAACCAGGTACAGAGCCACTTGGAGAAACATAACCGAGCATCCAAATACTTCACATGAAATTGAAAAACAATGGACAAACATGCAAATAGAAGCTACATCAAAACAAGGGCAAAGGGAACCTTGGAACGAGAACGAACGCACCGTATGGGCACAGAAACAATTAGAACAGCAAACAACGTAGAAAAGATTGTCAAGCTTAAGTTTTCATAACATGCCAATTCATCCATACAGACATGGAAGTCGAACCAAATTTGCAGTCTCCAAAATACAATAAACATAATAACCCCACGTACGAGAACGAATACCCCGTATGGGCAGAGAAACAATTAGAACAGCAAACAACGTAGAAAAGATTGTCAAGCTTAAGTTGTCATAACATGCCAATTCTCATCCATACAGACATGGAAGGAAGTCAAGAACCAAATGTGCAGTCTCAAAATACAATAAACATATAACCCCATGTACTGCCCCATAAACCAAAAGCCAACTGATAAAACCTTCATCTAAGGCTCAAGGACGGATTTATTGCTTTTCAACACCTCCGCAAACAACAAACACAACCTGAAAAAGAAAACAAAAGGCAATGAATCTAAATCTCATTTGCAGAATTATTAACCCACCGAACTCAAGTAACATGGAGCAACGCAAAAGACGTATTTTTGAAACAAATATACAGATGAAGGAAAAATACTGACAAGTTTCCTTTTTTACAGAATAGCAGCAAGGGTAAAGGTTGCTCAGTACTCTCCAGCAACCAAATCATCGAAGGTCCAAAGATCCATTGAGTTCCCACCATCCTGAGTTGCATCTCCACTGAGAAATGCATCCACTGAAGCATCCCAGTTCTCCTCAAGAAACGGGATCTGAAAAAGTTTCATTTCAGACTCGAAAGCAGAAAGCTCTTCAGACAAATTCTTCACAGTATTTTCTTCAACAGGTCCCACATCCACTGAATCAGTCTTAAGTTTCTTTGCAGGGCTAGCATCTTCTACAAATTGGGTTTCACCACCTTCTATGGTAGCAGAAAGAAGAGATGATATTTCCGGTGTCTTTGCATTATACTCTCCCCACCCAAAGTCAGAGCAGTCAAATGAGTTGCTTCCTTGGTCCGAACTAAAATAAACGGCAGTAGCATCTGATGAGATAACCGATTTGTTCTCAAACTCTCCAGAGATAGTGTAGGCATCTGAAACCCCATATTGCTTAGTCAGTGGTTTCTCTTCCACAAAATCAATGGGATAGTAGTCAAGATCTAGGTCATCCATGAAACTGGAATTTTGGTTCACAATAGGCTGAACGAAATTTGGGTCTTCCTTGACAAATGATTTCCGAGTATTTGACTTGATGGTGCGTCTTGAGGCATTTGGTGGAGAATCATCAGGGAAATTCACCTTGGCTTTCTTGCCACGAATCCTACGTGCTTCTGCGTCATAGGCTCTTGCAGCTTCTTCCGCAGTGTTGAAAGTTCCAAGCCACACCCTGACCCCTTTTCTTGGGTCACGGATCTCAGCAGCCCATTTGCCCCATGGACGCTGCCGAATTCCTCTGTACTGGTTCTTCTTCTTTCTCTTTGCAGATTTTTCAGCCTCTCCGTTGGATTCCACAGATTTCCGACCTTCAATATAAGAGATATGGATGTTAAAACTTATGATTCAAACAGCAAACGCCACATCATAGAATTGTGTACCCTATATCTGCAGTAATCATTAATGACAATATTATTTGAAGGAGAGATTTTTCAGAGCCCCTGGAGCACAGAATGCTTTATCTATCTGAAGAGAGGCAGAGAGGTATATCCTTTTGCCTCTAAGAAACTATAGAAACTTAAGTATAGAGAACATTCAAAATAAACACTGGATATCCCGACTGACGCTGAGGCTTTGTTCGACGAAATCAAAACAAATTACAGAAACTAGTGTAAGAATTCAAACAAAAAAGGGGTAGTCTTTCAAGTAAAAAATGATAAGAACCCTAATACCAAAAAAGAATGAGGAAAAAAATAGAAAGTATTACCCAAATATGACCTTTCTCAAATTTTTTGCTGACAAAATATCAATTAAGATTGCATAACCAAACGTATCTAAAGTATCATTTCCAATTGATAACATAGTAAACCAATAGCAGCAACAACAACAATAACCATAAAATCCCCAATCCGTGGGAGTATGGGCAGGGAAGTACTAGGAATTCTATATTTCTTGTGATATTATTCAATTTGAAATCAACCCTTGTCTTTGGTAAACCATAAAAGTTTAATGGGTTGAGTCCGGGCTCACTTCTGATGATCGGGACCATTCACTCTTTAATCTTGTAAAGTTTGAAACGCAGAATGAAAACCCCTATTTTGAAACTTCTATGTGTTCTGAAAATATATCAATCCGATCAACATAATTTATGGCGTGGTTAATATTCTCGATGAGATCTAAAAGTGAAAGATTCCTATCATTGAAATGAGCTCGGAAAAGGCCCACAAACGGGATGGTCTTTTCAACCCTCTGAGGGACTGGAGAGGATCTCTACAAGTTTAATCTAGTTCCAATCACACGGTTAGAGGGCTACCGTTTGCTCAAAATTTGGGGACCAACTGTTGCTTTAATGGTTCGGTCTCATGGCCAGCCCCGAAATCTACTATACGAAGTCCGAAAAGGAAATAGCAACAGCATAAACCTAAGAACACAAATATCCCCGCAAAAAAAAACCTAACAAATAAAAACTTCAAACGAGATAATCCACAAAATATTGACGCAAAACTAACCAATGCAAAAATAAATTTAAATAAATAACGACAAAAGCAGGCCTAGAAAATGAGAAAGGAGATTAAAAAAAACCTAACAAATAAAAACTTCAAACGAGATAATCCACAAAATATTGACGCAAAACTTACCAATGCAAAAAGAAATCTAAATAAATAAAGACAAAAACAGGCCTAGAAAATGAGAAAGGAGATCTGAAATCGAATGGTACCATGGGAAAGAACAGAAGAGTTCGAAGCAGAGAAAGCGAAGGACTTGACGCCGTCGTTTTGGTCCTCATCGTCGGAGTAGTCCTTGAAATCCTGAAAATCGGCCTCGAAGTCATCGCTTTCAAGGTCGACGATCTCAGATCTCAGGGGCTTAGAGAAGTAATTGCTGGGGTTCTTCTTCTTCTTCGCATCCGACTGCCACAGGTAATCGGCCGTCAGCCGGCGGCTATTGCGCGCCGGCGCAATGATGTCGGAGATGATCGCACCGCCACACATCCTCTCTCTTTGAAGATGGAATCTTTCCTATCGGAAGGGGGATTTTTTTGCTGGGAGATTTTCTTGGAAAGTGTTGTAGAAGCAAAGCAGTGGGTTTTTTAAGTTGTGAGCAAAAAGGACGGTAGAAATAGGCAGGAAGAAAGTGGAGTGGTGTTAATGTACTATAATACCCTTAATCCAAGTACTTAATTACGGTGATTATGACCGCTAATCGCACTTCAGTCCCTGAAATGTTCTGTTATTTACAGTTTCATTTTTCATCACCTTTTTTATATTTTTATTCTGAATTTTTCATCACCATAATTACGGTGTTTAGTTGCTATTTATTTAAGTGTACTAATAAGAACAGATTTGTTTGCATTGAAATGAAAATTTGTCAACGATGGATGCAGATAAGGCCACGTGCATCGCACGGCTATAGGTATTTTTATGTTCCAGTCTGTATTCAAAGTTATGAGTGCGAAATAAAATTGATTCAATTACTAAGAAGGGGAAAAAAAACTTTTTAATTCAATGTTCCGAAACATATTAGTACTATCTAGACAAAGGAGATTACTCACATCATAATTCTAATGCCTTTGCACGTGGACGAACGCATATGGGCTTTGAGGAATAACAATTCAAGAGGATGATTTTGATTAGTATGTGTCTAAGCCACTTTAAGCGCACCTCAATCATTTCGGGAGACTACAAATCCACCTTCTGCTAGTGGGAGTCCGAATTGAAGCCAGAGCAAAATTCTGTATGGATTGTCCCGCCCCAAAAGAGTTAGGCCCCGTTCTGCTTTCTTTCTAAACCTTCTTTTTCAGGAAGAAGGTAATTTCAAACTCAAATATAACGAAAATAAAAGATCTCAATGAGATCTATCAAACAAAATCCATATTGATAGAAAAATTATTTGCGCAAATACATGATTTTTGAGCTTAAAATTATCTTTATTTTCTAAAAGTTCATTTTTTAAAAAATCGAAACGAGGCCTTAATCACATCTAAGAAATTTCTAACCTAAAATTTTAGAAATGAGCAAATTCTTAAAATTTCATAAGTTGACCACTAGGCCCTTGGGTTTGATTGGAAGTTGATTAGACTGAATTTCACCTAATTTTAGGAGAAGGCAATGGAACTCACCAAATTTGAGTTGACACGTTGGTCTGCTAATTTCAAAAGCATTTCTTCTCGACTCTTCAACTACTGTAAGAGGTGCTACTTTCGTACCAAATTTCGCTTGCTATAATTGCTACGTACGGAGTATAAATAAAAATCACACGCAACTCCCACAAATTTAATATGCCAGATCATGAGTAGAGCTCGTAGCGATGCTCCCGGGGCCCGGGCTGTTGTTACTTGTTACTTGATCTCATTTATTATTTTAAATACTACTCCTACTAGACAATTGTTTTTTAGCACTAATGCTAACTGTACAGATAATGGAGTACATACTCTATGCACAGATCTTTTTGGGATCCGTTTTAGGTCCCACAAACATAATCGGAACCGCTCATTTTGTTCAAAATATTTTGTTTTGTGCCTCTGTAAAAAATTATTTCAACCGAATACTGGTAGGAGCCTTTACGAAACAACCAACTTTGTTCCAGAATTCAGGCCAAATTCTGGGACAAAGTTGACTGTTTTGTAAAGGCTTTTACCAGTATCTGGCAAAACTTTTTTTTTGCAGGGACCGTAAACCAAATATTTTAAACAAAATGAGCGGCTTCGATCATGCTTGAAGGGCCCGAAACGGGTCCCAAAAAGATTTGTGCATGGAGTATGTACTCCATTTTCTGTGCAGCTAGCACAACTCTTTTTTTAGTGAGCTGGGGAGGTTCGATTAACTCGAATTCTTCTCCTTTAAATGAAGGCTATAGTCAATTGAGCTCAACACCACATTTATGAACAATCCAAGTGAAGTCGTGCTTTTAACTAGCCAAAGCCTTGATCCGCTCACGGGCAACTTGATCCGTTTGCAACCATGGCATGGATCCTTAATTGGAGATAGCATTTGAGTTATCTCCTTAAGGTTCCATTCTAGAACATCTTCTTAAAAAATAAGTATTTATTTCACATTTTTAAACTCAAAAATAATGTAAATAAACAATTTTTTTGTACCGTATAAAAGATCTTGATAAGATCTATCAAACAAGATTCGTATTGCTGAAAAAATTATTTGCATTAACATATTATTTTTGAATTTAAAATTGTCTTTTTAAAAAATAAGTACTTATTTTTTTGTTTCGAAATGGGGCCTAAGTGACTAAGGTTGTGTTTCAATAACTCAAATAATTTTTTGTTTGAAAAATAATTATTTATTTTCGAATTAAAAAGTGATATATATTATGTAAAAACAATGTTTCGTAAAATAGAAAATAAGTATTTAAAAAATACTAATATAATAACCGTGATTAGGGCTATAAGTGAGCCGAGCTACTCGCGAGCTCGGCTCGGCTCGTTTAGTAAACGAGCCGAGCTCGAGCTCGAGTATTCGGCTCGTTTACTAAACGAGCCGAGTAGAGCTCGGCTCGTTCGATAAAAGCTCGGCTCGTTAAGGGAGGCTCGGCTCGATTAAGAGAGGCTCGTTTAGTAAATGGCTAAGCTTGGCTCGATAAGGGCTCGACTCGTTAAGGCTCGAGCCGAGCTCGAGCTCAAGTTTTCGGCTCGTTAAGGAAACGAGCCGAGCTCGAGCTCGCCGAAGCTCGGCTCGGCTCGGCTCGTTTACACCCCTAACCGTGATGGAACAAAGCCTATATTTGGACCACGGAACGGGATTGGACAATGATGCTGTATGGTCACTGGTCAGGATAAGGGAGTGGTGAATCGTGGGCGGTAAAAGGTGAAGTAACGCGCTTGAGGGAGAGAATATGTGAAGCATGAGGGTAAAAAAAAGAAGGGAAAAATTCAAAATACCCCCAACCTTTACACTAAAAATCAATTAGACTCTCAAGTTTTTAAAAACTTCAATTTTACTCTCAATGTTATATTTCGTTAATCAAAATGCCCCCTTCCGTCTGAATTACTAACGGATTCCGTTACAGGCTCCGTTAAATAGTGTTCCGATCGAATTTCGATGATCCGATTCACTCAATGTGTTCAAATTTGTGATTTTAAGGATACCCGCGTGAAATAAAAAAAATGACCGAAAAGGGCTTCATTTGAACAGTTTTTTTATTGAATGTTCAATAAAAAACTGTTCAAATGAAGCCATTTTCTAATTTTTTTTTGTTAATTTCTTGCGGGTATCCTTAAAATCACGTTTGAATCATATTGAGCGGCTCGGATCATCGAAATTCGATTGGGAAAGGGGAGCTGCGGATCGATCTGGATTTTGTTCAAGTTCGGATTTGATTTGGCCTGCAGCTCCCCTTTTCCGATCGAATTTCGATGATCCGAACCGCTCATTGTGATTAGAATGTGATTTTAAGGGTATTCGCGAGAAATTGGCAAAAAAAATGACTGGAATGGGCTTCATCTGAACATTTTTTATTAAACTATTCAATAAAAAACGGTTTAGATGAAGCCCTTTTCGGTCATTTTTTTTGTTGATTTCTCATCAGTACCCTTAAAATCACGTTTTGAACACATTGAGCGGCTCGGATCATCGAAATTCCATCGAGACATTATTTAACGGAGCCCTTAACGGAATCCGCTAGTAATTCGGACAGAGGGGGCATTTTGATTAACGGAATATAAAGTTTGGAGTAAAATTAAAATTTTTAAAAGGTTAGAAGTCTAATTGAATTTTGGTGTAAAGGTTGGGAGTATTTTGAATTTTTCCCAAAAAAGAATGTGAAGCACGAGGGTAAAAAAACAGAAGGTGCATGCACCTGAATCGGGCGGGAGCAAATTGTGGGGACTAACGAGTAACGACAAATGAGGATGGGGCCAAGTACAAGGGATGGGGTCAATGAACCTTTTTTCCATGGGATTTGTTTATTTTTCATTTTTTGTGGATTTCTGTTACAGAAATAGACAACTACTAATCCAGTAAACGACCAAAATGATTGTGAGAAAATAATTGGTGTTCATCTATGAGGTCAAATGTTTCATTTTCAAGGAGGCCAAATATTTTGAACATTGGGGCCACCGAGGGTTATATCCAATCGTTACTTTTAGGATTCCGGAATTAGTCGAGTTGTATGCAAGCTAACTTAAACATCCGATTATATAATAATAATAAATAAAAAACTATTAGTCCAGTGGATACTTATTAGACTAACAGTTTGTTACAGTATTTGCTTTTGTATTCATTTTTTGTGGATTTCTGTTGCAGCAATGGACAACTACTACTCTAGTAAACCCCCCAAGTGCTTGACCAAATGGTTTCTGAGAAAGTAATAAATGTTCATTCATGATGTTACAGATTCTATTCTTACAGAGGTCATACATTTCAAACCTTATAGTTGTTGAGGGTTATACTCGGTCGTTAATTTTAAGGCCCAAAATTAGTCGAGCTGCGCGCAAGTTTGTCCGGATATCTGGTTGTTTAAAAAAAAATACCACTCTAGGAGATGGATAAAAAAAATTCCAGAGTAATGAGAGGCTAATTACAAAATGCACCTTTTTTGCGTGGAGCATTTTCAACTTGGCCCCTATTGATTTCTTCAATAAATCTATTTTCAATTTTTTTTTTTTAAAACCCCAAGGGAATTAACTGGTCGTCAAAGTCTGCAACTCCATTATGCTCCTTTCTATGTCTCGATGTTTTAATCTCTCGGTCGGTATCAACCCTTTAAAGTCAGCTTATATGGTATTTTGTCCCAGTTTTAAAATGGGTCATCCACTAATAGAAGGTGCGATTGATGTCCAAAAATTAGTCGAGGTACACCTAAAACTAATACAACACCTTGAGTTATTGGGAAAAAAAAATTACATTTTATGATTGTTCATGGTATGAGAGTTCTGAAAGTGCTTTTCTAGCTACTATGTTCCAGCATTACAATGCCATTTAAGATATTGTCTGTCTGTTATTTTTTCCCTTGATATATAATTAAAGTATTGTTCAAGTTAGTTCACGCTCACTTCAACTAATTATAAAATTCTGAATTTAACAACCAAGCAAACCTCTAATAGTCTCAAACTGCTTTTGGCTAGTAGTGGAACATTTATTGTTGCTACCTGCTTATCTTATTATTTCATTTTATTAGATGTTGCGGCCTTGCCAAGTTCTTTTTTGATCTAAACTTCAATGTTTTTGTTATATGCTAATAGCGTACCTAAGAAAAACTGTTGGGCCTGGAGTGCTCCCATGGATTTGGTTACACAATGCCGCTTTCTGCGACCGCTCTAAAAATAAACTTGCGAGTGCGATGTCGGATGTCATAAAAAATTTAATTGAAACCCTTCCTACCACCAATTGGTTTTAGGAGAGATGGTGGAAAAGCGGTTCAACAAGTGGTATCAGAGCCAGGAAGTCATGGGCTCGAGTCGCGGGAGCGTCATCGTGAGGGAGGGATTGTTGAGCCCGAAGTGCCCCCATGGATTTGGTTACATAATGCCACTTTCTGCAACCGCTCCAAAAACAGACTTGCGAGTGTTATGTCGAATGCCATAAAAGAATAATTGAAACCCTTCCTACCACCAATTGATTTTAGGAGAGATGGTGGAAAAGCGGTCGGACAAAAACAATTACTTACATAAGAAGGTTTAGGTAGGACTTTAATTAGCTAAATCTTTATAGAAGTGCTACTTGTTCTATGCACCTATTCTTGATTTTTGTGATTTATTAGTTATTTCTTTCTTCCAAGCAATAATTATGTCCAAAACAACATTTTCTAGTCCCTACTAGGAGTAGTTGGCTGGTGGCGTGGATTTGGAGCCTGTGGCGAACACGCATTGGATTTTTTAGCAATTTCTTATGTCTACCCAAATTGCCGACTCATACGTAACGTTAAATACAAATATCTTTTTCTCATTTGATGCACGAATGTCTGAATCAGCTTGTGCTCAACTTAATTAACTTTGATATCTTCAAGTTAACAATTAAGGCAAACCCTCTAGTGTCGCCCCAAGGTTTAGATTATTTGGCTTCCGTAGGTTTTGAACGTGCGATCTATAGAAGGACAAAAATTTATTGCTTTCTCATGCCCACATGATAAAACCTCTCGGTTGCTTGACATAGATGTATCTTTGTTTCTTATTTTTTCATATTACATACATAAGTGGAAATTAACAAAGAATTAGTAAGTTAGTTTACAGGGGATCGATCCAGAAAGCTGTCCATAGCTCTGAACCCCAACCAACCGCCCCTCATGGGGCTCAAACCTAGGCCTCTACCAAGGCAGGCGATGAGTGATGTCAATTGAGCTAAGAGCTCATTGACATAAATATATCTTTGTTACATTCATGTATTTGTGGATAATGCCTAAACGCTGTCAAAGCCAAGTGGACAAGTGGGCACATAAAGAAGTATATTCTAAATTGTTTGTTAACAATTTTCTCTTGAGCATCTTGTCAATATGAAAGGGGTACTAGGGTACTACTTAATAACCACAAGTTGTGATATTATAATCTCCCCAAAAATTACTTTTACTCCACAAAACAATAATATAATTAGCCTATCATGTTAATGAATCTGGTCGTTTTTCTTTAAAAAAAAAAAAAAAAAAGAAGCAAAAATACTCTCTCTCACATCTTATCCTTTTTCCATTTGCCAAGAATAAGCAACCTGGCAAGTGGCAACTTGCCCACCCACTTGGAAATATATTCAAAGATTCTATGGCACATGATTGTGTCTACCACTACCTGATGAGTTATAGCCAAGAGTACTCTGATAGGGACCCTTCTCTTCTTTGCTCTTTGTTTCTGATCCTTTAAACATATTTGGAAGCCTTTTGCCAATGGTTAACATATTTGGGTCACAAAAAAATACATTATTTTACTCATTTGTTGGTGAATTACTGAATACTAACCTTTCTCAATGATAGTGTAAAGCCATGGCTACACTTTTCCTAGAAAACAGTTGCATAAGTGTATCTATCTATCTATCTATCTATCTATCTCTTGATCTTTTTGAACTGCTTCAAAAAAAAATCTCCAAGCACTATCCTCGAAAAATAAAAAATTTACTTAGAAAGGTTGATCACGATTTGGTTTGATCTCATTTGGGATTATTTTAATGATCTCTTGATTCCAGACTCATGCATGCTGTATACTGGTAAGTGGTTTTGGTGATATATATATTTTTGATCCGCGGTTTTGGTGATATTCACAAGTCGCGGCTATTTGCGGCTCTTGATTTTTTTCTATTGTCCGTTAAAAATTTTCAATTATACTCGACAGTTAGTTATCGAAATTGAGATATATTTTCAGCATCCAGTTACCGAAATATGATATTTTTTTCAACAACTATTTACCGAAAATGCATGTTTGGCCGTTGTTTACCGAAAGTTGAACATATTTTCGACATGTAGTTACCGAAATATAATCTTATTTTCAATAGCTATTTACCTAAGTGTTATTTATGATTTTCAACAATCACTTGAAATATGGTGGGCTATGGAAGAAAATAAAGGGTTGCGAATAACCGCGCCCTATTCACATCACCATTTTCATTACAGGTAATTTACACTAACCTAATTGAGGTTTCTTACAAGTACACTGGCCCCCGACCTTCAACTTATTACACTGTTCTCCCTTGAACGTGAATAATGTAGTTAGTTGGGTCCACTCTGTTAGTCTTTCGTTAAATTTGTAATGACCTAAAAAATACGTTGTGTACCTCCCATTTTGCCCTTATGTTCCTGCAGAATCTAGATCAAAGGAGTTAAGGCTATTTGGGACCAAATTGGTTGGAATGTAAATAGATTTGGTAGCAACTTTTTTATTTTGGGAATAGAATTAAGGAAAAACTTACAGGCAAAACAGGAGCTACACAGGTTTTTGTTAAGATCATTAACTTAGAATCCACAAATATAACGGAAGACTAATAGAGTGGATCTAACTGATCTACGTTATTCTCATTCAAGGGAGGTCGGAGGAATTATTGAAAGATGAGCACATGACATTTATTAAAAACCTCAAGGAAGGCTGGTGTAAATGAATTTTTTTTTTTCCCTATTTGGTCTTATATCACACGATATATATATTTTTTTTTCTCTTTTTCATTGATATTTATAAGGATGAAGTACAATGAATAAACCTTACAGGGAGGCGGTCAAAACAAAAACCTAGAGAGAGAGTGAGAGAACCTGCACCCAAAGAGGATTTGCTAAGGCAAGAAAACGCATTAAAGAAAAAAGTCCCTCCATCACCTGCCCAAAGAAAAAAAACATTAGAGAATAACGTGCCAAAAAAAGATACTAGTGCAAACATGACGTTGCGCTGCGCGAAACACATGAGGATCATTTTCAACTATCCTCAATGTTATGCACTCGTTTGCGCTTATGCCTTGCATATTTTTGAAGGTTGAAAAACTTCGGACGTCAATTGTTTAGGTCAATTGTTGTTTGGGCTGGCTTTTTCGACGCATAAATTTTAGAGAAAATGACAGCCAATGACGTGTTTTAATAATTAATACCTGTCAAGGACATTTTAAATATTAACAAATGTTCTCATGTCCTTGGCGGGTATTAATTATTAAAACATGTCATAGGCCGTTGTTTTCCCTAAATTTTACCATTTTAGTTTGGATCCAATCAGACAAAACGAAATACTTAGGCCTCATTGGGCCTTGGCTTGTAATGTTATTTAGTGAGGCTTGCGCCTGATTCAGGGAAAATGGCAATCGACTGAAGTCCCGAGAGGTCACACTTTCGACTTTCTTGTCATGCCATTTGGCCTCACCAATGCGCCGGCAATGCACCCTCGTTCATGAGGTGTTCCAGGAGTACTTGGACAAGAGTTTGGGTTGAGGTGGATGCGGCGAAGAACTTGATCAAAGAGTTTGATTTGCTTGCAGAAAACGGGGTTCCAAGTTCCAATAAGTTACGTCGTTCGGGCCAGAAATTCATTGTAGAACAGTCAAAAGGGAGAAAGCAAAAGGAGGGGGAGTTCACAAAAGCAGTACAGAAAAGCAGATATCGACAGATCAAATAATGGCTACGCTTATGAGTGCAGGCTGGACAATTGATCATAGGCCCAGATCAGGCAGAAGGTACTTTGATGCAGTATATGTTAGTCCCACAGGACATGGTTCGCGGTCAGTTACCTTGGCTTACGATGTTCTTAGAGAACAAGTTGAAAGTGGCAAGGCCGATAGTAGGGGCGCTTGCTGCATGTACGCTGATACCAGAAGAAGAAATAAGCAAAATTATTCAGGATAACAAAGAAGAAAATGGGACTACAAAAAGGAATTGAAGGGAGAAACAGAGGGTGCAAATAAGAAACACAAAGGATTTACTCAAAAGAAGAAGTTTAAAAAGAACAATGCCAGCAGAGGAACAAAACAGAAATCAACAGACAGTGAACAAGACGTTCCAGCTGATACATCTCGGAGGGGAATGCAACGATCACATCGGAGGGAGAGAGAACACGGAAAGACATATGCTCTGGTGGGTCGTCACCCGAAGAAGGGATTGGATCCAGACAGTGAAGGCTTTGATTTAACCAACCCACTAAGAGGGACAGTTCCCAAGTCGATCATCCACGAAAGAAGACTGCGCTTCCCTGTCATATAGTACAAGGGTAGGAACCATAGAAGTACTCAAGTATTGCTTGAGGGCAGGATAATTCCACAACTTCATCGCAAAATTCTTCACATTCAACCGCTTCCCTTGTTCTCATCAGATTTACATTACCTAAACATCATCGAAACATCCAAAATCCAAATCCAAATCCAAATCCAAATAAACTAAACTAACTTCCCCCGACCCTCATCGACATTTTGAAAATTTGAGCAAATATATATACATATGCGCACCGAAAAGGCCAAACTTTTTTTTTTTTATTAGTATAAATCACAAAAAAAGTCCAGACTTTAGTTGCATTAGATCACGAATTTTCTAAAAAAAAAAAAAAAACCCAGGTATTTCAATATCCAAATACAAAATTCTGCAGCAAAGAAGCCACTGAATCATGTATTAATTACTCACTGAGCTTTGATGAAACCCTAAAACACGAGGCGATTGATTGTTATTCGACTGCTTTCTGTACCGCATTTGACGGCTTCTCAGGTAATTGAAAGGACTTCCGTTGAATATCTCTCCACTTGTTGATCGCCGCCGTGCATGTGTCTGAAAAAAAATCGCTCAAAAGGGTTTCTAATTACAACAATGCTGAATACTATCAACAATCAATACGAATTGATCGATAGTAAAGCCGTAAGGGAGAAGAAGAGGAAGAAGAAGAAGATCATTACATCCGGCGCCGACGAAGTAGAGCAAGCAAACGAGCTTTGGGCAGGCGGGGCGCACCACCTCTTCTCTCTCTCCTCGCTATTTTTTGGGAAATGAAACAGAGGTTAATTTTAAAAGGCCTGCTTTTTGGAAGGACAAGGAATTCAACACGAACTCGCGTTTGACAGACGCGAGGTTACAAAAACGACGTCGTCCTTATTAATACTTCGCAAGTTGAAAATGCTAGGTATTTCAAAACGATGTCGCTCGGGTTCGTTCAGACTTCGCAGATGGAACATGAGAAGTCCATTGAAACTCAGTACTTGGTAAATTGCGAACTCAATATTGTTTATTTATATAATCGAAACTGTTCAAACTGTAGATCTTGTCAATAAGATATATCATGATGAAAGCTATGTTAATCTAACATTGATTAGTTGATAATCGGAGATGATTTGGATGAATTTAATTTTGGTAAAATAGAATTGGCCTCACCTGATCAAACCCAATATCAATATGATGTCTCTCCAATGTGTAATTCGTAAATTGTGAATTCATTCTGGTTTATTTTCAAGATCGAAACTGTATAAGTTGTAGAGCGTGTCAAGAAGACAAACCATGTCAAACATCATATTAATCGAATGCTGATTAGTTCATAATCGAAGACGATTTCTGTGAAATTATTTTTACCAAAATAGATTTGGACACAGAGGATCAAAACCAATTAACCACGCCCAGCCGTCTCGCGTCCCGGGAACACGACTTACCAGTTCTTTTTTTTAAACGGCCACAGCCATAAACTGATTGGTTGATCGTAGGGGAGAAAGAATACTCTTCTGAGAGAGAGAGAGAGAGAGAGAGAGAGAGAGAGAGAGAGAAGAGGCGACAAAGGGATGGAGAAGAAGGGAAACTCCGGTCTCAACATCGCCCTCATTCATCCTGGTCTCGGAATCGGTAACTACTTTTTAATCCTTACCTCTCTTGTGTCAGTGTGCGTGCGCTTATCTGTCATGTTGGAAATTAGCCCATCTGTGAAAAGGAAAAAACTTGGCAGGCTTGTTTGACCCAAGAAGCCACGCCCAAATCTGGAAAATCTCAGGCATGATTACCATTAATGGTTGTCTTGTTTTTTCCCCTTCCATTTTGTGTATTTGTAGCGTAGAGATGGAGATTTAGAGAGATGGGGCAGCACCCTTTGGTACTGTGGGGATACACCCTCAGGGTAAAGAAATAATACTAATGAGCGGGTAACCCATGAGATTTGGGGCTAATGGACACCGGGTGAGCGGGGAAGTGTGTATAACTTCAGGGCTCCAATATTGGTGTTGTAAAGCTTTGTATTGTTCATATGGTGGAGTATCTATCTCCTGTGGAGTAGGCCGGTTTTGGGTCGAATCACGTAAATCTCTCATGTCATTCTTCTTTTCCTTTGTGATAATACTTATTAAGTATTGGATCTCAATATTCTCAATATGAGTGTGTTGTGCGCATCATCAAACTTCCGCGAAATCCCAACTTGTCATTCTATTTTTGTTTCGGTCGTATTGTATCAAGACTCAAGTGTTCTGAGAATTAGTTATTTCATTCACTTTTGAAGAGATTCATTGTCGAAATGGTGTTAAGATGACAAATTATCTATTTAAAATTCTAATTTTAGTTTAGAGATCAACCCTTTTGGATGCTGCATCTGTGAAGAATTTGTTTGCTTGGAGTTGAATCAGGGTTGATGGGGAAAATCTCCAGAGGTTTGGAGTATAATTTCATACATATGGGTTGTTTTTTCGATGAGATTTTTTTCCCATTAACGCCATTCACTTTCTTGAGGTTTCTTGATTGTCATTCTATTGTTGTTTCTGTTTGAATGTATCAAGATGCAAGAGGATGAATCTATAATTCTTACGATTCTGAGAAGATGGTTTTTTAAGAGGAATACATGAAATTCGCTTTTGAATGAATCATTACATGCTCTTTTGAAGAGTTTCATTGACAAAATGGTCTTAAGAAGACAAATTTTCGGTTTAAAAAAGTCTGTTTTTAGTTTAGAAATCAACCCACCTTTTGGAAGCTGCATTTGTGAAGAAATTGTTGAGTTGGATTTGAATAGGGGTTGATGGGGAAGATCTCCGGAGGTTTGGAGTTTAATTTTATACATCGGTTGATCTTTGGATGAGACGTTTTTCAGGGGATTATTGCTTAATTCAATTTCATGAGGTTTCTTGATAATGGTTAGCACTGAGTTTTTAGACCTTATTAGTTAATGTGCAGCTATGAGTTTAGGACTTCGGATATAATTGACATTTTACTTTTCTATCTTTTTACTTGTATGATTTTGGTTCCAGAAATTGATGATGGAGGTGAAAGGTGATGGCTTCAGTCTAGGTGGAATGGAGTTATTTGGGCTGATGATAAGAGTGTACCCTCATAATTAACAACAAATTTTTCCGCAAAACAAATTACAGATAAAGATGGGGACTTACTGTGTCTTACCTTTCAAGCAGGGAAAAAAAGAAAAGAAAATGGATTCATTCAAAAAAATATTAGTACCTTGCAAGCGATGCAAAAATAAAAGTAAAACGCTACTGGGCTCTAAGATACGTAGGACTATATGCAAATTTGCTAAAACCCCTAACTAAAGTACTAAACCATGGCTGATGTTATGTATAGGGGGAGCTGAAAGATTAATTGTTGATGCTGCTGCAGAACTGCTGCATAACTTGCATCCCATGGTCACAAGGTTCATATTTTCACAGCTCACCACGACAGAACTTGATGTTTTGAGGAGACTCTTGCCGGTGAGGAATTCATAATGTTTTTATCTAATATGTTGTTCAATGGGGCTGCTCTGTCAATTAGTATTGTTTGGTTGAACTTGTGTGCGTTTTCAGATAAAAAAAACTGTCGTATGTTTTTTGAGATGTTTTTCTTGACTTGGTCTGGTTACATGTATAATGTTTTTCTCACTTACATTTATATCATATCTTGGAGAGTTGCATAAGGTTGCCACATTTCCCTGTCTAAGCCAAGGAAAAAAGGTTTCCCTAAAACTTGCTACTTTTATTGATGGATTCTAAATTCAAACCCGCGCGCCCCCACCCCCCCCTTGAGCACTAAATTCAACATTTGCCATCCTCATGAAACAAAAGGAGAAGTGGCGACTTGGTAATTTGTGTAAGCCTTGAAAAAGAACTTCTTTGTACCTATGGATGTTTTTTTTTCCCCTTTAAACAATTTTGTTTTGGCACTCTGCATCTATTCTTCCTTGTAATATATTAATATGTGACATTAACGTAAACACCATGTGCAGGAACCTTTCGAGTAACTGTATGGTGCTTTCCTACCCCGGCATATTTTCTACCATCTACATGTTGTATGTGCCTATCTTAGGTGCATTTTTGTTGCTGTCTGTGTGTCGTTCATGTTGCCATCATTCGATGTTGTGCTCGCTGATCAAGTCTCTCTAGTCATTCCTTTGATGAAACTAAAGAAATCAACTTAGGTGATTCTTTTCTTTATTTTAGAGAAAAATTCACCATCAGCGGTTTATGGATAGCTCACGTTGTCTACTTCCTGTCCAGGTTGGATTGTATTGCCACTTTCCGGATTTGTTGCTGGCTCAACACACAACCATTCTTCGGCAGATATTTCGGAAACCCATAGACTTTATTGAAGAAGTAACGACTGGTACTTGTCTGGATCCTGGCTTTGTGATTGTCCATTAAACTGTCTTCCATATCTTTTCTTTTCCATCACAGGAACTTCTACTCTAAAAATGAGCCAATTACAAGAAAGGAGGACACATGTCCAGTTAAAGTGCCAAGGAGAAGGTTAATCAAAGACAAACTACAAATCACACATTGCTCTCAAATTTCTGAGGGAAAAAGAAAGAAAGAGAGGACTCCCTAAATGGAAGAGAACATGAGGCCCAAAGATACAAACGACACAATTTATGCTAATAATGAATGATGTTGTCGAACTTGTCCTCTAGCAGCCACTTCCAAACCAAATAGCCCAACAAAGTGAAAATAAGATACAGTACTACAATCATTTCTCTTTTTTGTTGCAAAAAAATTGATAGTATCAATCAAAAGCAATTTTGCGAAAGAAGGCGATGCCACCCAACAAATATCCTATGATCTGAATAGGTGATGCCAAAGGACAATGTAAGAACAAGTGATCCAATCATCCTCCATACCTCTTCTATGCCTTTGTTGAATTAATGTAATGTGCTTTTCACAAGATTAATGGATTTACCTATGGATTTACAGGTATGGCGGATTTGATTCTGGTTAACGGCAGATTTACTGCATCTACTTTTTCAGGTACATTTAAGCATCTTCATGCGAGAGGAATCAAACCAGTTGCTTTACCCTGCAGTGAATGTAGAGCAGTTTGATAAACCCCATGCTTTTAAGTAACAAACATCCTTGTTCTTGGTATCTTTCTAGTTTTGGGCATGGTTTAAATTTTGTGTGTTTAAACTTTAAACTTATGCTTGGCAGTTTTGATCCCTTGCCCTTTCCTGCACTGATGTCAAGAGTTTATTTGGCTAATCTGTTGCAGGTTAAATTTTCTCTCTGTCAACCGCTTTGAAAGGAAAAGGAATGTTGAATTAGCAATATGTGCTTTTTCCTTGCTGCAAACCCTTGGAGGTGATGTCCAAGGTCTTAATGTTGCTGACGCTATGTTGACAGTCGTAGGCAAGTCTATCTACTTCCAGCTTGAGTACAGACGTGCGGTCATTGATTCATCTTGGTTTTAGATATATCCTTCTAGTTCTTAATTGTGTATCATTACCCTGTCTGTCTCTTGTACAAAATGCATCTTCCTTCATCAGTTGTGTGCCATATTTCTTGCATTGGCGTACAGTGTTAGCGTTGGAATCATCTATTAGACAAGTTCATGGGACTCTAGGGTACAGATGGAATTTCATTTTTCATCTATTTTTGTTTCTTTTTTCCTGGGATAAAAGATATTCGTAAGCATCAATCTTGGAACTTACGAAAAAACAAGGAAAGAATCAAAAGCGTTAACGGTGGTGTTTTTTACATGTTCAATTATGTGGTAAACTTGGAGTACTAGACAGCTTGATGGTACTATGGCCAACTAGACATGTAGAGTGCATACACACACTTGACAGATTTAGAAGAGTCCATGCAACATAAATAGCAGTTTGATGAGCAATCAGGAGTATGCAGCATGCACTATTATCTTGGTTCAATTTGTATGTGTGAATGGTGATTATTCTTCTTCCTTCGACATTATTGTTTGACGCTGCATAAAAGGGCTGCTTGTGCCTCTCTTTTTTAACTTTTCTAATTTGGGAGTAATTGCCGGCTGCAAAGTATAATTTTGACTCTTTCTGCAAATTGTCTGTAGTTGGTGCTTAATCACACTCTTCATAAATAATTCAGCTTATGTTTCAGAGCGATGGGGGAACACTTTTTGCTGCACGTGCAAGATATGCTTTTGCCCATTCGGATGTAGAATTTGGTACATGTTTTCAGTAATTTGACCACCTTATGTATTTTCTTGAGGTGGCTTTGATAAACGACTAAGATAGAATGTCGAATATTTGGAGGAATTGAAAAGCTTCACAGACAGGAAAGGGTTGTCTCACAAGGTTAAGTTCATGACTTGTTTCTCAACAGCTGAAAGAAATATGCGGCTTTCGCAATGCCTCTGCATTCTTTATACACCAAAGGTGTGTGATATTATCCTCAGATCCATTCCGTACGACTAACAAGAAGTCTACTACTTATAACAAAGTCGCCTAATAATGCTTAATGATTGTAGGATGAACATTTTGGAATCGTTCCATTGGAGGCAATGGCAGCCTATAAACCTGAAATTGCATGCAACAGTGGGGGTCCTGTGGAGACGATTAAGAATGGTGTGACAGGGTTCCTTTGTGATCCTAGCCCTCAAGAGTTTTCTTTAGCGATGGAAAAGTTCACAAGGGACCCCCAAATGGCAGAGAGAATGGGTTCTGAAGCTCGACAACATGTCGTTGAGTCATTTTCTACTAAGATTTTTGGCCAGCATCTGAACCAAATTCTTCTTGATATAGCCTGGGGAAAGGAGGATTGAGACATCGAAAACTACATGGAAAATATGTATTTTGCAGATAGGGTGTCATGATTATGGCAAACGGAAAGTAAGGTTCCACTCTATTGCTAGTAGATTGTTGCAGTGGGCCTCTCTTCGACTGGGTGTCCAACATTTTCTGAATGGTAATGTTTGGATGAAAGTTTGGAACCAATTCAGCACTTAGGTTTAGAACGCTGAATTGCTCCTCATTTTCCTTATTCTGAAATCTTCTTTATTAAGCTAGTGAACAGATAGAGAATTACCAACCTAACCACTTGAATCGAGAAGTGGCTTTGTAAACTCAAACTCAACCAGTCTACATGTAATTTCAAGTTCATATATCAGTTGCGAACTTGTTGACCACTTGAATCGAGAAGTGGCTTTGCGAACTCAACCAGTTTACATGTAACTCTAAATTCATATATCAGTTATGAACCTAATCACTTGAATCGAGATTTAAGAAGTGACTTTGCAAACTCGACCAGTTTAAATGTAATTCTAATATCAGTTATGAACCTAACCACTTGAATCGAGATTTAAGAAGTGGCTTTGCAAACTCAACCAGTTTACATGTAATTCCAAGTTCGTATATCAATTCTACCGTTTCAGTCGCTCAAATCTCAAAAACATATTCACTTTGTTTGGTTTAAGTTTTAGAAAGTTATTTTTGAGAATTGAGTGATAATGAGTGGAGAGAGATAGACAGATTTATTGAAATTGTGCCAAGAGTTAAAATTACTCCCAAAGTTGGGAACCAAGCGGAGTGATTGTCTTTCTCTCCTCTTTAACTCCACCAATGGCATATGTGCCCAACAACGGAAACATATTTCATGTTAAAGCAGAGAGAGTAAAAACTGTGCGATTGTAAAAAAGCATCACAAACCATCACTAGCCAACCCAATACAAAGATCCCAGAACTTTTGGGGGAAAGAATACTACTAGTATATGAGAAAGAGGATCATTATATAAATCAAAGGTGATGAAAACTATTCAGTTCAAAGGCTTCAATACGGGCCAGCAGGTTGCAAAATAAATAAATGAGTAAAATGCCAAATATTTCTTCTACTGGTACAACAAAAAATATACCTAGTTCATCATGTCTAATTTATCTATTGGCCACATAAAATACAACATGGGCAGTAATTTTCATGTTCTCAATATAAAAATAAATCGTTTTGACAAGAATCTATTTTGGGCTCTACACCATGGCGGCATTCATCCACCAGAGCTAATGTCAACATTTCTGTGCAGAACTGATCATCTGGTTTCAGCCATAAAACCTGATAAATAGAAATGATAACTAGACATCAACAAATAATAGGGTGCTTCTATGTTTGGATGTCTTCTGAGATTGGAAAGTAAGGAAAAGGGAAACCTTCATGCAAAATGCTAATGTGTTTGCTAATGCTGTCTGCTAAGAAAACTTATTGCACTTTACAAACTTGAACTTTCCAAAAAGCCCTTCAATTCAAGTTGGATTTGTCAGTTCAACTGAAGGGTCAAGTGAGGAGGGGAAGATGGGAAAACCATATAATTTTTTTTTTCCAAAAAAGGACACAAAATGGGACGGAGAGAATGTTTTAATATGTGATGTCTTTCATTCCAGCTCTCAAGTTAGGAGTAACATACCTTGTGATAGTAGGTAATTGCTGCAGTAAAATTATCCTGCAGAAGCACAGAAATCATCAGCAAGATAAATTCATCCCAAAAGGCAAGCGGAGACAAAGCCGGGACTTTAATATAGAGGTGGTGGACCATAATAGTTTGGTCGCTTTCTCACATGAAACCTTAGCATTCCCTTAAAAAGCTCGTTTACCCAACCATACAAGTCACTTAGAGCTGAATTATTCAATGCATTAAGAGATAGCAAACCACGTTAGTCCAAGACTAAAAAGTCTGGGAATAACCTATCTTTTTTTTCATTTGGTAATTGAAACATCATATTTATTTCAGGCCATATGATTTCTATCACTTCACTCTGGAGCAGATCATCCTGGAAACAAACTAACCAAACAAGTCACATGTATTATCCTCTTTGAGCACTGCTATATAAAATGCAGATTCACAACATGCCAAAAACTAACATTTTGTTCTAGTTAACAACGAAACGGGTGATTCTCAGTTCCCATAGAAAGAAAAGGGTACTTTCCTGTCGAAAAACACTAGTTTCCTTGATGCAATTGATCAAGTTGATTGCAGAAGATCACAAGGATATATTTAAGTAGAACTTCCTCTTCAGTATCATATTAACAACAGATGTGAAAAATAATTAAAATCTGCGCAAATAATATGTACCTCCAAATGTAAGTGTAGGCAAGACCTGCATAGGTGCTCAAACTTCTGGTTGATAGTGCAAGTGCTTTCTAATCGTAGTATGTAATCGCCTCATGATACCTCCTGAAATACAGTAGTACTATGTAAGTGAACTTGGAAGAAGACATCAAAAGCATGATCGTCACGAAGAGGCCACGTTACAAAGAGAAGTCAAGGAATGATATGAACATGGTGTTCTCAGCATCCTCAACATCTTCAGACTCCTACGAACTCCAAATTTTCGAAACAATTTCACTTGTAAGTACATTTTTCTTTTTCCTAAGCAAAGTAGAAAGTTCTTTGCTGATGCAATTTTGTCTCTCATTGTCACCAATGTAACCACCATCACACTAGAGTTTGCAGGCATTCAGTAAACTCCCACCACTCTCACTACCTTTTCTGTTGTGAAACCAAAACGACAATGTGCACAACCATCACACATATTTGGACTTGGTCTAAAAAAAGCATGGCAAGGTAAATACTAAATAGGAACGGAGTTGCCAAAACCTAACCAGAATGTAATCTATAGCCAGCTAAACTTTTGATTATAAGATGCTAATACAAAACAAGTCGGGTGAATTGTGTCATGGACCAACATCACACAATAAAAGTTATGGAGAAAATGCTGGCTGGTATTGCTACCAATCCAACACCCTATTAGTTTCAAAGAGTAAGCATAAGGAAACCACAATGGAATACTGTTTCTGATGAGTATTGGAAGCCAATTAAACGTACTTTAATTTTCTCAATGAATGGGCCAGATTAACCACAGTTGGTTCCCACATTTCGCTTAAAGATGACGGAATGTGAGCCAAAGTCTTCTCAAACCACCGCGCGGCTTTTTATACCTGCAATAGCATTAAATGACAATTATGATAATGAAAGCAGCTGCTTAAATATCGACAAAACAAATGCAGAGGACATTTTGTGAAGAGCTACCCAAGATATGTGTCACATTCCATGACAAAAACTAACAGAAGAAAAATGTCCATATTATACTAGCTATAGGAATATCTCCAGCAGTAGAGAGAGAGAGAGAGAGAGAGAGAGAGAGAGAGAGAGAGAGAGGAGAGTTTGATGATTTCATCTAATTCTCCCAGAACATTAGGGGTTAATCACACTTATCATTGCTGTGTATTAGGATCTACAGACAAACAAATGATGGAACATGAAAAAATACTAGTTCAGCCCACCTGAGTCATTTGTTTTGACAATACTTCAGCAACTACAAAATCATGGCTCTTTTGATACATGCATTCGACCAACTATATCAATAGTAAAAATTTCATGAAGAGAAACTTTGCTTACTCCTTCATATGATGAGCAACAACTCCAAGTTTGTTATACACATGTGGATCCGAGGGACATATTGTCTTTGCCTGCATGAAAAACTGAAACAAAAATACTATCACAAAACTGAACATACAAAAGGCCACCAGAACGTTATGTAAAGCAGTGAAAAAGATAAGCACACAGAGAAAATGGAGTAATACAAGTAGTTTTCGTAAAACAAAAATAGTATACATCTATTTCCCACAAATTTTCTGTCACTGCATAAACCAGCCTAGGTATACCATGAAATCAAAGAATAATAATTGAAAAAGACAGTGCCATTAATAATTTTATCCTCCGTTGACGTGCTGACCCTATCATTTTGTACGCTATATGAGCTGCTAGTATTAAAATTTATTAATTTTGACAGGTCAATTTATTTATCAGAATAATGTGATGGAACATGCCACAAGAAGGGTTCTAAAACTCCACCTATGAGAAGAAAATAGCATTTAGCTAAACTGACAGAACAAAAGAGTCAACAATTCATTGCACCCTTAAAATTGGTTAGCAAATTAATATAGTTTGGTAATTGGTCCGAGATGCTTTTCTAAAATGCTCATGAACTTTATACCGTTCAATATAAAATAGCACTTCGCGATACCCTAAGAGCCCACTCGTTTTACTTCAGCTAAGATGACCCATGCTTTTGCAGTGGGGGCGACGTACCTCCAAGCTCCAAGTCAGGATGTTTTTTATTTTTATCGGCAATGTCAGGAAGGTATGTTGTTTCATTTGTTTGTTATCAAAAAATGCAGAATGAAGTCATACAACTCTACACTCGAAAACAACATAACAGGATGCTCAAAAAATTATCAAGATTGTTTGGATGGGTGGGTGGGTGAGAAACCACAACCCTTTCTTCTCTTTTCTTTTCTCACCTCCATTGCCAAAGGGGTTGTAAATGTTTATGTTGGTTAGTCTCACCTAATAATTTCAGCAAATAATTAGGGTCATTCTAACCATAAGTAGCATCGCAAGGCGGTCAACAGGCATAATTCCACAACTTCATCGCAGAATTCTTCACATTCAACCACTTCCGTCATTCTCATTTGATCTACATTACCTAAACATCATCGAAACATCCAAAATCCAAATCAACTAAACTAACTTCCCCCGACCCTCATCAACATTTTGAAAATTTGAGCAAATATATATACATATGCGCACCGAAAAGGCCAGACTTTTTTTTGAATTTAAAAGTATATAAATCACAAAAAGAGTCCAGACTTTAGTTGCATTAGATCACGAATTGTCTACAAAAAAGAAGAAGCAGGTATTTAAATATCCAAATACAAATTTCTGCAGCAAAGAAGCCACTGAATCATGTATTAATTACTCACTGAGCTTTGATGAAACCCTAAAACACGAGGCGATTGATTGTTATTCGACTGCTTTCTGTACCGCATTTGACGGCTTCTCAGGTAATTGAAAGGACTTCCGTTGAATATCTCTCCACTTGTTGATCGCCGCCGTGCATATGTCTGAAACAAGATCGCCCAAAAGGGTTTCTAATTAAAACAATGCTGAATGCTATCAACAATCAATACGAATTGATCGATAGTAGAGGCGTAAAGGAGAAGAAGATCATTACATCCGGCGCCGACGAAGTAGAGCAGGCGAACGAGCTTTGGGCCGGCGGGGCCCACCACCTCGTCTCTGGTCATCTCTCTCTCCGCGCTATTTTTTGGGAAATGAAACAGAGGTTATTTAAAAGCCTGCTTTTTTGAAGGACAAGGAATTCAACACGAACTCAGACGCGAGGTTAGGATAACGACGTCGTCCTTATTAATACTTCGCAAGTTGAAAGTGCTAGGTATTTCAAAACGACGTCGCCCGGGTTCGTTCAGTCTTCGCAGGTGGAACATGAGAAGTCACTTGACACTCAGTAATTGGTAAATTGCGAACTCAATCTTGTTTATTTATATAATCAAAACTGTTCAAACTGCAGATCTTGTCAATAAGATATATCATGATAAAAACTATGTTAATCTTACATTGATTAGTTGATAATCGAAGATGATTTGGATGTTTTTAATTTTGGAAAAATAGAATTGGCCTCACCTGATCAAACCCAATATCAATATGGTGTCTCTCCAACGTGTAATTCGTAAATTGTGAATCCATTCTGGTTTATTTTCAAGATCGAAACTGTACAAGTTGTAGAGCATGTCAAGAAGACAAACCATGTCAAACATCTTATTAATCGAATTCTGATTAGTTCATAATCGGAGATGATTTGTATGAAATTATTTTTACGAAAATGGATTTGGACACAGAGGATCAAACCCAATATTGTTATCCACGCGCCGCCGTCTTGCATCCTGGGAACACGACTTAACTACCAGTTTTCTTTTTCTTTTTCTTTTTTAAATTGGCCACAGCCATAAACTGATTGATTGATCGTAGGGGAGAAAGAATACTCTTCTGAGAGAGAGAGAGAGAGAGAGAGAGAGAGAGAGAGAGAGAAGGGGCGACAAAGCGACGGAGAAGAAGGGAAGCTCCGGTCTCAACCTCGCCCTCATTCATCCTGATCTCGGAATCGGTAACTACTTTTTAATCCTTACCTCTCTTGTGTCAGTGTGTGCGCGCTTGTCTGTCATGTTGGAAATCAGCCCATCTGTGGAAAGGAAAAAACTTGGCAGCCTTGTTTGACCCAAGAAGCCACGCCTAAATCTGGAAAATCTCAGGCATGATTACCATTAATGGTTGTCTTGTTTTTTCCCCTTCCATTTTGTGTATTTCTAGTGCAGAGATGGAGATTTAGAGAGATGGGGCAGCACCCTTTGGTACTGTGGGGATACACTGTGAGGGTAAAGAAATAATACTAATGAGCGGGTAACCCATGAGATTTGGGGCTCATGGACACCGGGTGAGCGGGGAAGTGTGTATAACTTCAGGGCTCCGGTATTGGTGTTGTAAAGCTTTGTATTGTTCATATAGTGGAGTATCTATCTCCCGTGGAGTAGGCCGGTTTTGGGTCGAATCACGTAAATCTCTCGTGTCACTCTTGTTTTTCTTTGTGACAATACTTATTAAGTATTGGATCTCAATATGAGTGTGTTGTGGGCATCACCAAACTTCCGAGAAATCCCAACTTGTGATTGTATCATCAATAAACAGAAAATTTTGGGGCTGTTCTACCATCTATTCCATTGCCGATCTTTGGAGCTCTGTACTGCATCTTGTTTGCTTACGTGAGTATGAATTCTCTATCTTGGTAACTGTTGGAGATAAATCTTTATGTTTACCCAAAACTCGGTGCTTGTTTTGGAAAAGAAATTTCTTACGAAGGGAGGACAATTACAAATAGTTGTTTTAACTGATATAGGATAGTCATTTGCTTTTCCAATTCATCTCTAAATGCCTATTTTACCTTCAACTATTAACTGTGGTTCACCATTTCGGTACAGCTTCTGCTAGTCTTGGTTTACTTCAATTCTGCAACCTCAACAAGCTCAGAACAAAGTTCATAGTAGGTTATTCAATCTTCATGAGCCTCTCAGTCACACAATACTTCTATGTAACTTCCGGACGTGATCCTGTTCACACTCACGCACATTGGGTATGTTGTGCATACAATTTATCCTTTCTAACTCAAATGAATTTTTGTAGTTGCAAATATTTTTGTGCTTGAAGAAGCTAAATGAAATTTCTAGCCATTACTTGCAATTTAACAAAATTGTGGAAATCATTTTCACATCCCCGGCCGCAGTGGCAGCTATGATCGTGGTGTTTTTGGATTGCACTATTCGACCAAGTGATACTGATAATCGAATTTTTCTTGACAATAGGATGCATTTTTTGGAGAAATTCCAAGGCTTTTGATAAGGACCCCATGAGCAGAGAATTCTATTCCCTACCTTCAGGCTTCCTCAGGTCAATCTCCCTCTCTCTATATCATCTTAGCAAATGGGCTGAAAAGATTGGATGGGTTTGACCATTGCACTTGACACCTAATTAGAACTCATTCTTTGCAATCCTGCTTACAAATTGACGAGCTGCACCGGCTCTTCCTTGAGGGCCGTTTGTACAGAAATGAGCATCGTATTAGATTATATAGCTAGAGAGACCATATAACTGATATTCAATTGAATCCTTTTATTCCAATCGTATTAGATTACAATCCTGCTTGCAAATCATGTGGATAGTAATTCGTTTATGTTTAATACACCTGCAATTTCCAGTTTCCAGCTGCAAGGGCTTGTGTGTGTGACCTTCTGATCCAGGTTTGTGATTGAAATGTAGATGTTAGTGTGGATTGGCTGAAATACAGGTCTTAGTGTGGTGCAAGTGTGTCAGTTGTGTGCAGGTTTTTGTGTCACCTGCTTGTGCAGGTTTTTTAGTGAAATACAGGTGTTAATGGAGGTTGTGCCTTGGCAGGGGTGTGTGTGGGTTGAGGAATCAACCTTGTATCCTCGTACTTTGATGCATTTCCATATTGTGCCATATGTTGTGGGCTATGAGCCAGAACAAAAAATTATATTAGTTTCCTTCCAATTTCCAGCTTTTTTTTTTTTATGTGTATGTTGGTCTGGACTAATAGTTGAATGTCATATATTGTTGGATATGATAGTTATAGTCATGGAATAGCTCATCATCTGTTCTGCTCCTTTGGTAATAATTGGGCTTCCAAGTAGCTCGAGGCTCGGTTCATTTAGCAATCAAGCCAAGCCGAGTTCGAGAACGATTCTGAAGTTTGTTTAGGGAACAAATCGAGCTCAACAGTCAACACCTTAAAGCTCGGCTCGGCTCAATTAAGCTCATCTCATTTGCATAGGATCAACTCGTATATAGAGAGTCGTTTGCTATATGAGTAGAGCCCTGCTCATTTGTAAAGGAGCCAAGATTGAGCTCGAGTTTTAGGCTAGTTTAGTAAACAAGCCGAGTTCAAACGCAACAAATCTCGGCTCGTTTTGGCTTGCAACCACACTTTCAATCCACTTGTTATCCACAATCATAACATGACATGGACAGAATTGTACTCGACAGTAAAGCTGATAAATAAACCGAAGCGGCTGAAGTTTCAACTTGTTAAAATCTCGTTCTAGATCAGTTATTACGTATCCACTTAAACTTGAATATTTTTCTACAGCTCATTAAACTTTCAAACCAAACTTCAACAAATTCTAGTTGGGTCGTTTGGTTTCTAATGTTAAAAAATTGAAAACTACCTAAATCGGTTCGATTAATCCGATTTAAGCTCAGTTTGTCCAAGTTGCAACTTTTCGTCCTAAGACTCTGTGTGTAACAATTAAAAACATTGACATAAGTTAGAAGCTTATTAAATTTATGAAGGAATTTCACCCCCCGAGTGCTAAAATCAGGTCCCAATTAGAAAATAAATCAAATGTTTTAATGAAAACAAAAAAGCTAAAGAGGCCGACGAAGATGAACCCGATGAAGTATTAACGGGCACACAGGACCCAAGTTCAGATCCCGCACGAATAATCCGAACCCGAGAGGGCAGAATTTGAGGTTGGGCCCAGCTACTGAAATAAGCAGAAGGTACCTGTACAGCCTCTGGGTTTTAGTCTGGCCCGTAAAAGTCCAACCCGACAACTGATAGAGCCTGTGACGGTATGGGACCACAAGGATGAGACCATCACGACCCAATTTAATTTCAAAGGTCCTAGTACAACTTTAATTTCATTGACTCCCGTGACCCTACAAATGATAATGTTTTTTTTTTTAAACCCGGTATTGCAGGGTGTTTAATTCAGCTTGCGCGCACATCAGACTAATCTCTACAGTTCTCCGCTCAACCTTTTCTATGCTTGTAGCCCCAAGAGTTGCTGGCAAGGAGAATCGAACCCGATACCTTAAATGGTAGCAAACCCTTAAGTTGTAATTTCTACTATATCTACGGTCTGCAATAATCATAAGCAAAGATTATAAAACGAGCAACACAAAGCAATGGTAATCTTTGGTTCATTGTGAGAATTTAAGCAATCATAGAAGAAAAACAAATACTATAGTTTTGAGATTTTTATGTTGGATAGGTGTTTAGGGTGGAGCTGTTATGGCATTCACCAAACAGAGTTTAATTGCTTTGCTGAGCTTGTTAACTATGATTACTCAAACCTCCAACCGCCAAATTGTAGGCAAATAGTCCTATAGTAATTTTATTTATTTTTTTGAAGAAGAATGCGCCATTATTATTAATAAAAAAAAAATCCCTGAGGATCAAATTCCAGAGATAAAAAAAGAAAGAATCAAACTACGGAGATATTGGATAATAAGACACGGGGAATAAAACATCCGGATAATAAGACACGGGAAATAAAACATCTGAAACAGAAACTAGTAGTAACTCCATAACACATCCCGGCTAAAAACAACTGAAGCACAATCGACAACGACACATGCGGTTTGCGTACAGTCCTATATCGTCCAGTTGGTTTTTGTAGCAATACGAAAATCTAGAGCTCCACATAAACACTTGGAGGGTCCCCTTTTTCCTCTCGTTCTCTTCTCTCTCTAGAACCTCTCTTGCTTAGGGTTTTAGGGGCGGCAAGGAGGGTGGAGCTGAGATTTGTGAGTCTGCCCCCTCTCAGTGAGGTTTTCTCCTCCTATTTTTTAGGTTTTCCTCTCTTTTCCCTCTTGTTTTGAGATTTGTTTTTCCACCACTGAACCCACCTAACCCAGTTCCGCCGCCGCCTCCACCAGATGCTGCCGAACCACCACTATCACCTCATCCTCCAACGCCTTTATCACCTCCCCCAATCCGTTCGCTAGCGGCTCTGCCAACTCTCCGCCTCACCACCACTCTCCACCTGCTGCACCATCTTCGCCTCGCCCAGCCCCGTCGTCGTCCATCGCCGCGCCGCCTCACCCAGCCCTGTCACCAATCTCCGTCGCGCCATTGTTTCCCTCTTCCTCCATCAGTTACCCTTTCCGCTGCCGCCTTGGATCGCCTCTCACCTCCTGCCGGTCACCGACCTGTTATTCGTAAGCCTCATCACTCCTCCTCCCGCTGCTACAAATCTGGGCCTTTTGTCGCCCTCGGAATCCTTGGGATTCCGTCGGCGAGATTTGTAGTTGGTGATCGGCGGTGCTCCGGTTGCCCTCGGGCTAATTGTATTAACAGGTTGTGTACTGATTTGGTGTTGTTTGTTGGTCCCTGCGCGGACCGTTCATTGCCCGCTAAGGGTTTGGTCTACTGTATTTCAGAGATTTCTATCCAATCCCCATGGATACCCCATCTGTTGAGGTTTCTACCTAACTTAGGGCTCCGGACTTGGTTCCTGTTTCAGCCTTTGGGCTGTTTTTCTGTTTCAATGAAAGCCTTTGAGGCATAGTTTTTCGGATAAAAAAAAAACATAAACACTTGGAGAGTTGTCTGCCTGTCTCGCAATTAGCACGAATTTCTTCTTGCTTCTCAAATTCAAACCATTTGGGGCACATCTGTCATTTACTTTTTTCCAAACACCTTTGGACAAATTGAACCTGCTCATTTGTCTTGTTTTGATTTACCCCCCCGGCAAATGATCATTTCTTTTCTTTTCTTTATAGTAAAAGCATGACAAGGTAATTGACAGCTTCCAGTCTTTGACAAACAATCGTGCATTTATTTAGGGACGTTTCCGGTAAGTTACCAATAAGCAAGTGAATTAAATGATCCTAAATCTGATATATGTCTGTTTTTAATATTTCAAGTGTCCGGATCAACTTACGCACTGCGCGCCTCGACTAATTCAATAGGAATAATCCCACCGTCCAATTGTGAAAATCTCAATTAGGACCTGACTCCGTATGGAAACATGATAAGATGTTTTGCCTCCAACTGACTAGATGAAAGAAATTGTGAAAAGGATGGCACGTACAGTCTGGAAATATTCTGTAGGGCCAAAGTTTCTAATCTCTCTAAAAGTCAAGAGGAACATGAAAATACATGAAGGGCTCAAAAAACTATTGCCCTGTCTTTGATTGTTTAAGCTTTTAGTTAATGCACTCAAGATACTGAATCCAAGAAAACACGAATTCCCCAACAACACTACTCCCTCTCACATCTGCAGCTTCCACATGCACCTACCTGCCCACACCACAGTTCAGTGCCTTAATTTTTAAGCAGATGAAAACAAGTTAAAACACCTGAAAATGAGATGATGAGAGTATAAAAAAAAACAGCGGATTTTTGTCTATTCTATTTGGAAATTGTTCTCATTTGAATACAATAACAACATTTGAGAGGAGAGAAGCAAAAGGATTGCATATCTTATTTCACACTCCTTGCATGGCACCTTCTCTCACAACACACAACATTTTCTACAGACATGCTTGATTTTTCAACTCACAACAAAGAACCCTTCCCCACCCTGCTTTCTGAAATGGAAAACACTACTATAACACCCACTCACTCACTCACTCTACCTATATATATTTATATATATCTAGAAAGGGCAAAAATAAGAGAAGTTGGCAAAACAAAAAACCAAAAGCAAAACCCAGAAGACCGGAAGTTTCAAAATTACAGAGGTGTTTGCATTGTGATGACTAAAGGACTAGTGACAACATGTTTACCATCAGACCAAACTATGGAGCCACTTTTGGTGCTAGAACTCCCGGGGGTCAACTTGACCGCCACAGCCTCCACCCTCACCAGAAAACTCAGCCGCTGCCCCACCCTCCTGAACACCAACTTCTCCGGCTTTACCGTCACCAGGGTCCCGCTCGGCGGCTTCACCGCCACTTGATACACTGCATTCGCGTCGCCAACGTTTGTCGCCGCCCTTATGAAATGCGTAGACATCTTCCTCCTCCCGTATTGCTGAAACACAGCAGTCAGCGACGGGTAATTCAAGTTCCCGATATGCCCTGCCTTTTTCGCCCCTCTGCAATCCGCATTCTTCCTTGTGATCGTTTGTATATTTTTTGTCGTGTAATTCGAATTACATAGAAAATCCACGTAATCATAGGAATTCATGTCGTAGACTAGACCCGGATCCATAGCCTTCTGCGGGTGGACATGGCCTGCTCCGAAATCCATGACCGTGGAAGAATTCCCGGTCGATTCATCTCCAATCGTTCCTCCCCGATTGTCCACCGTGTATGCAGTCGTCATTAACGCCGACCTAATTGCAGCTGGACTCCACTCAGGATGAGCCGCCTTTAACAAGGCAGCCAAACCCGAAACATGAGGACATGCCATAGAAGTACCGGAAAGTATGTTAAATTCTGTTTGCCGTTTATCCGATGGGAGACCGGATGGCCCGACTCGATCGGGCCAAGCGGCGAGAATGTTCAATCCAGGAGCAATAATGTCAGGTTTCAGTATCTCGGGTGTCTCCGGGTTAGGACCACGGGCCGAAAAAGAGGCGACAACAGGGGCGGGTCGGACATGGAGTCGAGTCCCTTGAAATTGTATAGTGGCAGTAGGTGGTGACTTTGATTTCGAAGCAGAGGTTATGTATTTCCTTATCTCGTCACCGGATGACGCACCGACGGCGGTCGCGGGGATGACGTGGCAGTCAGCGACCAACCCCTCGCCGTCGAAAACTCCGTTAGCTAAAATCATTCCGATCCCACCAGCTTTTTGAACTACTTCGCCTTTGGCCGCTCTCGAGTTGATTCCTCGATCGCATAACACGATTTTGTTCTTCACAAAACTGGGGTCTAAAGAACCTTCTAAGCATAGCGATGAGGAGTAACCGTCCGAACCTTCATTCCCGGCGTAAATTAGCGGGTAGAGACGTCCAGGAGCTAACCCTGGCCCACCGTAGACACTCACGCCTGGGATAACTTTCCCGTTACCGAGTTTAACATTGGCAGGGAAATCCCTATCCAGCGTACCAGCGCCTACGGTGGTGACCCAGGGGGCCACGTTTGTAACGGTGAGGCCGCCGGGGCCACCATTGCCGGCTGAGGCAGAGACAAAGACGCCAGCATCGGAGGCTCCAAACGCGCCTATCGCGATGGCGTCAAGGTAGTAAGGGACCACGACGCCACCAACAGACAGGGAAACGACATCGACGCCGTCTCTGACGGCGGCGTCAAAGGCAGCGAGGATGTCGGAGTCGTAGCACCCGGCGTTCCAGCAGACCTTGTAAGCGGCGAGACGGGCTTTCGGAGCCATCCCCGCCGCCACGCCGCGCGCGTAACCTAGCGTAGACGCCGGGAACACGTACCTGTTGAAAATATTTGTTAGAATTTCTATAAACCAGACAACGACACAACTATAAATTATAACACAACAATACTACGTTATTTTAGCAAAAATTGATAATCGCAACATGTATACAATAATTTGTACCATATGAATGTGACGCTACGTAATTTGTGATTGATGGTTTTTATCCAATTAACCAATTATGTAGGGCTAATTAGTACTCCTATGTTGTGTAATGTAGACAAAATAATTGGGTATAGAAACACAATAACATGCATAACATTATGCACTACATATCTACGAGGCAGTTCCTCGTGGATATTTAAAAGCGAACAATCTATCCACGAGAAATTTCCTCGTAGTTAGTTAGCAATGAAACATTAATTAACACAAGTTGTACATGTTGTGTTCCTATACTCAATTTATTTTCCAGGGAGTCCATACCTAAATTAAAACCGGAATATTTCTGAAAATTTACTTTTTTCGTTTTCAAGCAAACCAGAAACTATTTTTGTTACACACAAAAAAAAAAAAAGTAATAAATTCCAACAGTACCTCCCGGCGGCGATGGATGCCGTGTGGGTGCCATGCCCGTCAGAATCCCTCGGCGACCGATACTCCGTGGTTTCGTTCATCTTCCCATTCGTCGCCTCGTACCCGTCACTGAAATACCTCGCTCCAATCAGCTTCCGATTACACGACGTCGTCGGAAAATCCTTACCGGAAACACACTCACCTTTCCACTTACCCGGCACCGGCCCAAGATCCCTGTCATTAAAGCTCTGCCTCTCCGGCCAGATCCCAGTGTCTATAACCCCAATCACAAAATCCGACCCGAAATCCGACTCCTTCAACAACCCGGCACTGTCCGTGGTTTTTAACCCGAGAAATTCAGGGGATCTAGTGGTTTCAAGTTTTCGGATTTGTTCGGGAATGACGGCGACTATGCCGGAGAGGGATTCCAGGTTTTTCGCTTGTAAAGGCGAGAGCTTTGCGGAGAATCCGTGGAAAATGGTGTCGTAAGTGTGGATAATGCGACTGGGGGTTTGGTCAGTGGTGGTGGTGGTGGTGGGGGAGAGGGAGGTGAGTGTAGATTCGTACCAGTGCTTGTGGGTTGGGAAGATGGAGGGCTTGGAGTCGTGGTGGACGCGGACTAAGAAGGTTTTGGAGAGAGAGGAGGTGGGGAGTAGGAGGAGGAGGAGGAGGAGGAGGAGAGGGAGGTGGGAGAGGGTGGCTGGAGAGATCGACATTGAAGTGGCTGGGTTGGCCTTGGTCTGGTGGTGCTTGTGTATCAGTGTATATATGGAGTTTTGGAGAGGGAGAGTGTATATATGGAGTTTTGGAGAGGAAGAGGGAGGGAGAGGGAGAGGGAGAGGGAGAGAGAGAGAAGAGGAGGAGGAAGGTGGGGTTCGTGTGTGTGTGTGTGGCTGATGGAGGGTAGGGGGTACAGTTGCAATGAGTGAAGAGAGTGAAGCGAGGAGAACATGTAAGTTTCGAGTTTTAGTTCAGTGTGTTGAGAGTAACCCGGGGCGGTGCTGTGTCATCTCAATCATCAAAAAGTATTTTGGATTGTTTAGATTTTAAAAAAAAAACTTTTTTCGAAAAGAGTTGAACTCTTCCGTGGAAAAATTCTTTTAAAATTTGAACCATTAATTACCGAGATGTATGATCCAGATGGAGCACAACATCGTGCATAACACCGCCCCTGGATTATTGCTATGCAAATATAGGGTTGAGGTCCTATTCAGTGTTAAAGTCTCTAGTTCGGTCGAGTTTCGCCCATTTGTGGGTTCACAATAATGATCAAATTGTTTATTTTTTAGAGCTCGCTGAGAACATTGGCTGCGTTAACAATCACATTAATCTGATGTCGTTTGATGAAGTTTCAAATTGCACTAGTCTTGTAAACAAAATGATGTGTAATATAGGATTGCAACCCATTTAAAACATTTTACATGAGCTTAATACATTTTGAAATTATATCAAACGATATCTAATTAACGTGAATTTTAAGTGGTTAATGTTCTTGACAAGTTCTAAACGATGACCGATTTTAATTGTTGTTGTAGACCCGAATGAGCTCACAAATGGGCGAAATTTGACCGGACTGGAGGCTATTAACACTGGACAGAGCTCAACCCGCAAATATAACAATCCACCACCAGTTTTAAAGATTAAAATTTTATAAAGGCTAATAATTTTAACAGAAATTGGGGCCACAGGTAGTCCATGTCGGAAGTGTAGGGTTTGCAACATCAAAATGTATGAGAAGTTTTTCAGTGTCGGGTGGGCACGGGCCACGTGGTGTCAATCATAATCTCAGCCGTCCAAACATATTTTGGACTAACCAGATCTGTTTGGGTAAATTTTTAGTGTGAAATTACTAAAATACCCCCTTAAGTTCAAACAGATTTGGACCGTTCAAAACACATTTAGATGGTCGAGATGCGTGCTAGGCACCACGTGGCCCGTGTCCACATGGCACAAAATTTTTCTCATGCATTCGAGATGGATTGGATTGGACAAGTGAACGGTGGGAAAAAGACGTGGCATTATCCATTAATAGTTCATGAAAACCGCTACGTAGTGTTTTGGAATTCGGGATCACTCCATAACCATATATTCTCGCAGGGTTCACGACTAAGTGTAAGGACTTCACACGAATTAAGGATTACACATAAATATGTGGTTCTTGAGTGGTCCGAAGCGTCACATGACGGTGCTTTCGGACTACTGAATAATTCCTTGATTCTGAGTGGTTGTAATCTGAACTTTAATTACTTTCATCTTTCGTAGTTAGAGCATCTCCAACAGGAGATGTCAAATTGGTGATGTCAAATTTTTTGAATGCTTATGTGGCACTTTGACATCCCTAATTTGACATCAAACTCTTCCTCTCCAATTCTTATGTCAAAAAAATAGAGCTTGAACTTGGGAGGGAAAAAAAACTCAAATAGAAGAATTCCCTTTTTAACTTCAATGGTAAGTTTTTGAACTTGCAAAAGGTAAATGTTTTAAAATTAGCATGTGGAGAGGTAGATGTCAAAATTGGCATGAGAGTAAGAGATGTCAAAGTCACCTCAGCTGTCAAAGTCACCTCAGCTTTGACATGAATGAAGACATATCTATTGCATTGCCCATTCATGCCAAAAGTGATCTCTGGAGATGTCATCTCAGCTTTGACATCTCCCGTTAGAGATGTTCTTAGAAAATCGCATTTTGCTAGCAGTTTCTTTCTTTAGTCCCCTTGAAAAGCATGTTTTGTTTCGCAATTGGGGTGGCCTGGGTGATTCTCTATGGGATTAGTAATTGTACCTTATAATATTGTTGAGTTAACGATACCGTACTATATACTGGATATTCCATAATCCATATCACCTTATTTAGATGAATTTTATTATATAAATGTTCAAACTTATAGATCATCTCTTTTTAATCTGATGCTAGAATGAATCTCTCTTTTTGGAATCAACCACGGTGTCCTAGCTTTCCCTTTCCATTTATCCCCCACATGCTACGAATCCATTCCATGATGTCATAGTATTATCGGGTTAAGGATTATTCTAACGTCTACGTCAAAGGGTGTAAAATAATAGGTGAAAGGTGTTTGAGAAAGGTGTATTGATATTTGTAAAAATGTATTAATATCTGTGAGATATACATTGGTATTCGAACATGTTTGAAATTATGTACATATTATTCTCTTCCTAATGGGTAGAGGTTAGCGAAACTGTTATGTCAAAACCCCAAAACCTACACCACTAGCATCGTATTGCTTGCTGCTTGATTGTTTTAGTATTAATTACTGGGACTGAGGTCTTTTAATTTCTAAGAGATGCTTATTTACGGAGGAATCATGAATAAGTTGTTCACGGAAACGGAAAATTTCATCTGTCCGTTTCCACAATCCCTAGAAAAGTGTTTTAACTCTACCCCGGATCTTCTTTTTTTTAAATTTGACCTTCAAAAATACTTTTGAAAGCACCCAATTCACCTCGGTAAAACTTTTTTGGTTTTTCTCTTAGGCCCTGTTTGATAACAGTGATAGATGATTGTGATTCGTAAGGAAATGAGATTAGGATTGAGATTGGTAATGAGAAGAGATTGATAAAGAGATGAGATTGGTGATGAGTATGTTTGTTTGTGATGGGATTAGATGATAGAATTATTAATATCATGTTTATTTCACCTGGGATAAGATTGGATTGATAGTATACATTTCCGTTTTTACGCTTTTGCAAAACTGATTTAATTTTTGGATGGGTATTTTCTGGATCAAACCAATTTTTCAAAAAATGAAAAAAAATACTATTGTAATGGCAAGGAGTGGACAGGATTACTAATACCAAGGGCAAGGGTTTGTACGTGCTTTATAACCTACATGTATATTGGTCATTATATGGTTTAAGCAAGGCTATTTTTATAATGACAAGGAGTGGATAGAATTACTAATACCAAGTGGTGGGGGCCTTTACCAATACTCTCTAATGGCCAACTTCCAATCCTATTGGATTGTTAGTCCACATCTCTGTATGGTTACCAAACATGTTATTATCAAACCCATGAGATTGATAATCCATTCCCAAGGCTTTGTATGGTTATCAAATCAAGGCCTTATGCCTTGTTTGGATTAGGATTTGAAATTTTTTTTGAAAAATAGTAGGGATAATAAGTGGAGAGAGATAGAGAGAAAAATGTTAAAAATAAGAAGAATCTAGAGGTTTTTTTATTTTTTAAAAAATATTTTTTGAAAACCAAAAACAACAAAGCATAATCTTTTAAGTGGGGTACGAGTATAAATTTTTACCTCATAATCTTGAACCTCCTTTCTTGATTTGGTCGGTAGCACTCCACTCTACGTGGCTGCCATTACCATTAAAAAATGATACTGTAGTATTGGGTTTGGTGGGCATTAAAAGCCCCAAAATGAAATCGGAGATAGAAGTCGTCTGGGTCCTACACGTGTTCTTGTGCGTCGCAGAGCTGACTCTCCACACGTGCCACTTCATTTTTTACCTTGCTCTGTTTTCCCAATTTTACCTGCCAAAATTGTAAAGTGATATCAATGGAACTCCTCCATCTTATTTTTATTGTTCATTTTCATTTTTCGTGTCGTTTTTTCAACACTTATATCTTTTAATTTATAATATTTTTCATAATTTTGAAAACTTTATATTATAGATATAATCGAAAACTATCAAACAAGATCCATATTGAATATTTTTTGAAATTCATATTGGAAGATATAAGCGTTGAAAGAACGACACGAAAAACGAAAATGAACAATAAAAATGGGAAGGAAGGAGTGTTAAAAAGCCTCAAAATATATTCTCGTGTCGTGTCATGTGTGCCAAATATTTATAAGGTTTGCACTTCTCTTATCCTATACATTGTGATACTGACCAACACTCATTAACAGCTTAGATTATTCATTATTGAAGATGATAGATACTTTCACTGTTTTTTCCTACTGTCAGGATCTGTGGGTCGACAACTTATGTGCACCTCAACTATTTCGGTCCAATCTACCTAGTTAATTGTTATTCAACTGCAGCCTCAGTGATTACTCCTTGAATGACTTTCTGTTTTGTTGTTGTCACTTGACAGAGTAATTTTGAGTAAAAGATTTTGAACGAAATAAATGCGTTGTGGCCTTTGAAGATGCTTTTAATTTACTAGACACACCCATATAGCGTACGTGGGGTCATTATTATTGAAATCGTATAGTATTACAGTACTCATAAAGATAGAAATTACAGTAATTAAAAGCAGAAAAAGGGTACACGTACGTACTCTGTTTCGTTTTGGGGGTATTCCAATTTTGAAAACAGGTCCACTTTCGGTTTGCAAGGATGGGTGGATAAGAATTCATAAGATACACTAGGTTATGGCCCACTTGAGGCCTGGCGTGGGCCCCAGTCAATGGAGCTTCTGCGCATGCATGGCTAGGACAGTTGTCTGATCATCTTGAATCATAATTGTCATTTTACAAGCAAAAATGGTGGTGGGTCATCCTTTGAATTGAATTGAATTGGGGAAAAGCCACTTTTTATGATGCAATTAAAAGAACCTTTTATAAATTGTTCTTGAATTCCTATTTCAATCAAATTTATTGGAATTTAAGGGTTGTTGTAGTTTTATTTAATTAGTTTGGTTTATATTTCAATCAAAATGTCGCGACGTAATGAAAAGGCTTCTCAAATTAACAATTAGTGAAAATGTGCCCGATCGTTTAAAGCACAGAAATCCTGGCCAATAGAATCATACAATTGGTTAATGACGAGGCCACAATTCTTAGCATGACATGAAACATAGTACTTAGTTGCAATACATTTTAAGTGATTGAAACAATCACACACACAACACAAAAAAGAAAAAGACAAATACAACCTCCAGGAAGTTCCACTAAAAATATTTCCAAACGATCCCTTATGTTCATGGCATTTCTAATCATCGAAATTTGAATTTCGAAAACGGACCGTCCTGATTCATCTTCTTTTATTTTTGGTATAAAGTCCTGATTAAAGAAACGAATTGAGTAAACAAATTTTACCAGCACCCTTTTGTTACTACATGCATAGTGAAAAGGTTAAAGCAAAGAAGAGGACAAACAACTGAGAGGCATTGCATGACAAAGTTCTGGGACATGAGGCCCCATAGCCAGTTAAAGAAAGTTGAAAAAGAATGGGTTACAGAAGGAGGAGAGGACTAAAAGATGGGGGTGGGAGGAAGCCGAGACTTACTTCCCATACAATTGATCAGGGTTGAATTTTTTGAGTCAGGTTGTACAAAAGTAATTTTTTTTATAAATTCTCTAATTCAAGTATGAATGATATGCATTTAACCAGGCTAAAGAAGATAATAGTTGGGGTGCAGCGTATATAAGTTGATTCGGACACTGTTCACCGTCGAAAGAAAAGAAAGAGAGGTGGGATAGGTGATAGTACAAAAATGAAATTATTGGGAGTCTCATTATTATGACTAGTTAATGTAGAGCAATAGAGGCATGGGCCTCCCTCTCTCTAGATCTGTGTTGTGGTTTTAAAAAAAAAAAGCACAACATTCAAATTTGGGTAACCATTTCTCTTTTTATAATTTTAAAAAAAAAACATGTTGTCATCTAGCCCATTAGCTTTTCAAAGTAATGTTGTTCATATTGCTTTAAACACCTTTGTGGGGAAAAAGTTTGGGGGATTATGGAGAAGGTTCTTGAATATATTATGTTTGTGGTTCATACTCATGCACTTTTAAGTCTTCTTTCAATAATTATGGGTCTAATCTTTTAATAACTTTTGCTAAACCCAACGTCGTGAAAAAGATGGGAAAAGAGGCATTGAAAAAAAGAGATCCTTCCAACGTGATATTGTTGCTTTATTACCTACTATAGCTTGAAATAAGCCGAGTCGAACCCAATACGCCATATCAGCTTGATTATCAAACAAACCTAATAATTTGGCTTGAGTTTGTCAACTGCTAATCAAGCCGAGCTCAAACAAATTAAGCTATAGCTCTAACTTTAAAGTGTTTTACACAAATGGTCTTGAATTGCATGCACAGTTGCACCTTTTAGCTTAAAAGTCCACACTGACAAGTGACAAAGTGACAACTAAATAATTGAGACCACTAAAACGGGGAAAAGATGGAGGAAGAGGGTCATTAAATTTGGCAAAGTAGAGATTAGTTATGATCTACACATGGGCATTGAAGACAGACAGATAATAGCACATTCACTATTAACTGAGTTAAAAAAAGAAAGAAAAAAGAATAGTTCTTTATGGGGATCCCAATAGTCCCATAATTGAACCGCAGAGAGTAGCTACTATTATCCAGGCTAACACATTTGTAATCTTGCTGAAATAGTATTACATTGGGCTGTGGTAAAACTAAGTAATAACACTAAAAAAAGTTTGTTGTATTTTGGAAAAGAAAAGGAAGTAAGGGTAACTTTAAAAAATTTCCCTTCTATTATTTGATTTGGAGGGAAAGATGAGAGAAAATGACAAATTCAAGTTTCGTGCATAGTGAAATTTTCCTCCCATATTTCTTCCACTTTCCTCTTATTTTCCTTTATTTTCTCTCACTTTCCTCAAGTTCCAAACAGTAGTGTAAGATTCGCGTTGTATGTTTCATACATTTGCATGCACATATAACAAAATTTTAATTGGGTAAATTGCCACTAGCTCCCCGTTCAGCTAAATAAACTAATTGGTTTATTTTTTTTTGTTCTTATTTAAATTTTTTCATATTTGTTAACTTTTCATCAATTTTTTGGGGATTATTGCGTCATCATAAGAAGAGGAATCTAAAATGTAAAAAATTATGATCGAAATCCAATTTCTTTTGAATAAAGACGAAAAAATTGGCTTATTGGCTTATTTTTGTCTTTATTAAAAAAAATAGATTTCGGTTGTAATTTTTTACTTTTTAGATTCCTCTTAACATGACGATGCAATAATTTCCAAAAAATTAACAAATACTAAAAAAAATTTGAATAAGGACAAAAAAAAATAAGCCAATTGGCTTATTTAGCTAAACAGGCCAAATTAACCAGATTCCAAAGCCTACATGAAACTCTACGTCTCTATACCTCGCTTGAACCTGTCCCGCATCGCTTGATGAGTAAAAGTTAAAGGACTATTCAAATTAATGTGAGCTTACTAGCTAATACTACCTACTACACAGTAGTACGTAACAATACGTTATAAGGTCACAGGAGCCGTCAAAGCGCACAACATTTTGCAATGTGTGATTATATATGTCGGGTGTTAATGTATGTACCATGCAATATAAAAAACATAGAGGAATTATGAACATCCTAATAGAAGCAAAGATCTGTTTGGGCTATTGCCTAATCAAAGAATAATTCCTTGTCAAAAACAAATTAGACTAGTTGCATTCTACTCTTGACGGAAAACTGAACAGTTGCATTTCCCGTACCAGGAATTAATGTTTGGAACTAATGAAACCACAGAACTTGTTAAACCAATCATAGGCAGAACAAAGATTTGCTGCTGAATGAAGATGTCACAACGTCGCGGACGTTGCTGGAATTGAGGACGTTGAAGGCTCGATCTCTCCTTCGATCTTTACAATTTGCAGAGAATGGAGAAATCTTAGCTGAAAAGATGGTGTACCACCTGTATCACAAAGGGAAAGATGAAATTTGCAGTTGAAATAGTAGTATTAGATTTTGAATCTTCATAGTGACATAATTCTAGATATGAACCTAACTTGGGGTAGGATTAACAGAGACTTGGTGCTGAAATCGGTATCCAACTTTAGCCTAAACCATATCAATCACCTTTCTTTGTTTCTTACAGTATTGTGTAGGTAATGGTTTTGTACAAGGATTTCGATTGATATCTCTCTCTCTAGTCCCGGATGGGATTCTCATATCGACACCTAGTGTTGATTTACTGTTGTAGTTTTTGAAGTTCTCGTGTTTCGCATTAGGCAATTTGGTGTATTCATGGATTTTGCGATGTAATTTTCACATTCGGGCTTGAATGAATTGACTGGTTTCCAAAACAAAAAGAAAAGAAAAGAAAAAAAGCTGATGATCTCAAGGTAGAGTCGTACAACTTTTGCATCACATAGTATAAATTAAAACTTCTAGCAGCACAAATAAGAACAAGCGAAATGATAATGACACGGTCGATTTTCAAACAAATATTTCTTCCCCAAATATTTAACTAAGAGATTTTAGTAGAGTCACCGCGTAACGAAACCGGACAAATTTTCCAAGGAAATAACACTCGAGCACACTCTCCAACAATACAGCTAGAATCCCAGACTGCATGACCAACACCGGTAAATAAGTGAAGCTTAGAACAAAAAGAGCAATTTAGAAGCAACACTCATACCATATACTCCCTCCGTTCCTAAATAAGTGTCCGGTGCGCAAAATTAGGCTTAACAAAACATGCATATTTTTTATTAAAAAATTTAATTTTTTTCACAATCTAATAGAACTCATTGCTATCTATTGATTTGTGAAAAAAAAATTAATTTTTTTAACGAAACAAATACATCTTTTTGAAGGCCTAGTTTTGCGCGTCAGATACTTATTTAGGGACGGAGGGAGTATGAGAAAAAAGCACTTGAACTTTATTTCACAATATTTCTCGTCTCCAATAATACAAATTGACTTTTAAAGACTTCTAATCATAAATTTTCTAACTCTCCTCTGACGTGCCTAGCATGGTCATGAGGTCAGTATGCAAACCTAGATAATAACTAGGCTGATTAATGAGCATGTGTAATACCTAATATTGTCTCTTGAACTTGAATAACACTAATGACTCTTTTCTTGAGTAACATTCATGTACCACTCCATGTATATGAACCATGTGCATGTGTATCTATAATTAATTGAACTATAATTATAAAGTTGCCACAATCACATAGGAATTGAAAGGTTTCTACTCATTCCCAGAAGAATGCATCAAGTGAAAATCTCTTTTGTAATCCCTTGATTAATTTAAACCAAACAGTCCATGCTATCTATTACTACCCCCAAAAAAAAATTATATGGAGGTGTGTGCAGATAATTCTGTGTGACAAGTGCTATATTAAATCAGAATGAAACCCCCGTTCCAACACTAACACAGTTCTTGAAACATGCGGAAAACAAATAATAAAACCTAAACAAATTAGGAAAGCATTCATATTAAGGAAACTAAGATTAAACAAGAAGGAGGATGAGGTGGAAGCTTCGGAGTCTGGGAGTGAAACTGTTGGGCCATCTTCGGCTGCGGAGTTGTCTGCTCAACAAGGCAGTGAAAGTCACCGTGGGTATCCCATTTTTGACGAAGATTTGGGGGATGAAGCTAACGATGTGAATCTAGAGAGTCAATCAAATGAAATCAACTCCATTTCAACACAAGGTTTGGAGTCTGTTGTGGAGGATTCAATGGACCTTCTCTCTCTTTTGGAAGAGGCTGAAGATAAGGGAGTTAAATCCCAAAGGGACAAGACATTGAGTCATGTTGCTCCCATGGTAACTGTCCCAATGAAGCTGATCAATGAAGGTAAGGAAGCATGGAATGAACCCATAGTCTTTGATTCTGGAAACAATATCAGAGCATCTCAAGTTGCAGGGATTAATTTAATGGTGGATTTTCGGCCTAAGGAAGTCAATGGTAAAAATAGGAGTCAGCCTATCGGTGAAGATTTGGTTTCGATTGAGTCAAGCGGAACTTCTGTTCCGTCTTATGAAGTCTCTGATTACATAGCTGATACACCAGACCAAGAACAGTACAGGATTGCAGAGGAACTTCAGAAAACTATCATAACAGGCACTAAGTTAGGCATTAAGTATGATGATACTGCTGCATTGAGAATGAAAAATTGAACAGGAAGCTAAGGATCTGGAAATTATACTAAGAGACAATCCTTTCGCTCCTCTCCAAAGGAATAAGCACAAAAGGAACGAGTCCCGGGTTCGGCCTAGGTCCTCTTTAGCTTTCTAATGGGAAGCGGTGTGTGGGGTGTTCAAATACTTTGGTGAGCTAGCTCTGTGTGTGTGCGCTCTTGTGTTGCTGTCGGTAGTGGTGTCAAGGCGACTAATGTATTTTTGGTGGCGGCGGTGTTTAGGGTTGATTGGTTTAGAATTGGGTTTTGATTCTTGGGCTGGGCTTGTTTTTCAGCTATGGGCGTTTTTTAGGCATTTAGGTGCTCGGGTTTTTGCCCCTAAGGTTTTGATTCTTGGGCTGGGCTTATTATTTCAGTTATGGGCATTTTGAGGTATTTAGGTGTTCGGGTTTTTGATCCTAAGGTGTTTGGATCTCGGTCCTCTATATTCCAACCTTGGTTGGATTCCCCTCCCCTCCCCCCAGCTTGATGTACCCTTTGTCAAGTTTTCTTAATAAAATTTTGTTGGCTATCAAAAAAAAAAAAAAAACGAGAAACATAGAACTAAAATCTAGAAAATATGGTAACATAATATCTCTTAATATTATACTAAGAGTGTCTGCTTTTCCATTCCCAAAAGAATGATACATTCCATATTCATTGCGGGTCAGGATGGACTAGGCTTAGCTTACGTGTTTGGAAGCCCTCAGCTAAATGAATATTTCACGCATGAATCCAATAGGAATTGAACCTACGAACTCTCCAATTATCCCTTGGGTGCTTTAACCATTCAACCATGGATGCTTAGTGTGGAGATTCTCGTAGATGGTGAATAACAAAATTCCAATTGAAATGAATCTGTACTCTAAATCTGCACAAGAGAACGAGTTCCTCTAATTCTAAGAATTTTTTTTAAAATATTCTTTTCTTGAATATCATTCAAAAAAGTTTCAGATTGACTTGTATTCAATGAAACAGGAGCGGAGCTATGTTGGGGCCCTAGGGGCCGCGGCCCCAGCTTCCCTACTGTCCGAGTTTTAAAATATTTATTTTGTATATACCTGATTTTGAATATTATTGATAATTATTCATGTATTACTACTTATAATCGCAATAATTTTGGTTCAATTCGATAAAAAATTGGTTATTTTACATTTTCATTCCTCAATTTATAATCGCAATAATTTTGGTTCAATTTAATAAAAAATTGGTTATTTTACATTTTCATTTCTCAAATTTTCTCCATATGTCTACTAAGCAGGACCCAGGCTTCGCCACTGGAATGAAAATATTTTTTCTAATCCCTTGAACACTATAAAGCAAACAGTCCAAGTTATTACAAACAACATGCTTGTAACACAAATTCAAGAATATTAGAGTTCAATATATGCATGATTAGAGTTGAACAGTACCCCCAAAAAGAAAAAAACATGATTAACCAAACCTGTTTTCATAATGAATGTGAAGTCGAAGACTCTGATCTCCAGATCAATTAATTATGAAAATCCTGCGACCCTCAGACCACCCTCCTCTCCGCTGCTCCCCCCACAACAACTGCCTCTCCAACTCCTCCTCAAATTTATACTGCGCACAACTTTTCCCCATATGCCAACCCACCCTACACTTCATACAAAACAGCCTCCAGCAATTGGGACAAGACCTTATCAGAAACCCTCTCTCATCGTCCACAAACCTTTCTCTACACCACTCGAACGGGCACCGGATGTACATCGGCTGGGCCAGCACCGAAGACTCGGTTAAGCAATGGATCCATCGATCAAACACCTGTTCCGGTATGAACCCGCGAACGGATCTGGGTGTAAACAGAGTCTCACACTTTGAAACAGGACACTTCACCTTAGAAGCATCTTCTTGGATTTTCTCGCTTAGGTAAACGGGAAAGCATTCTCTGCAATACGCGTGGCCGCATTGGGTGCTTTTGATTTCTACTCCATGTGGAACCTGGTCACTGCAAATCACGCAGATTACGTACGAGCACTGACCCTTTCTGTAATTCCCGTGTGGAGGTCCGTATGTGCAAGTCACCGAACAGTCAAGGCCTTTCTTCTTCAAATCTTGAGGTTGTGGGTTTGGAAAAGATTTTATCTTTTTCGCTCGCAAGTCTTGGGTATTAGGTGCGGCCGAGAAAATCGAGTGGAGGAAGCGGGGATCTTTGAGTAATATGGACAATATGTCTGTGTCGACTTCTTCTTCTACTTCGATTACTTCTTCGTTTTCGAGTTCGGCTTCTTGATCTTCATCTGGGTGATGCCCAATGATACGGAATCTTTTCCCTCCGCGTAACCAATGGATGGGCACTTCCTTGATGTTTTCCATTGGTAACATTGTGATCGGAGACAGAAGAGGGAGAGACGGAGAGAGAGAGATATGTAAAGAATGGAATACAAATTTTTTTTTTTTTTTGGATAAATCGGAAATTTGGGAATGAAAAGGTTTGCTTGTACAACAAGACTCCTTTTAGGTCAAGAAGTGTTGGGCCCGTCGATGCCTTTGAACTTTCCAATTCTTTCTCTGCCAGATGGTACTAAACAAAGGTCATGATTAATTATGAAAGATTCAACCAATTAGATTTCATAAAGAAAGTATTAGGGTAAGCTTTCCAAACAAAATTCTGGATTCGATTAGGAATATTGCTTGGAATCCAAGGTAAGGTTTGTTGTGTGGCCTTGTGTGATTCTTAGAAGATCCTAATAGCAGTATAACTCTAATACACCAATGAAATTTCGGAGAACAAAAAGGGAGAATTGGCCAAAAGTCCCTGATAATTTGACTTTTTTTAGTTAAAGGACAAGACTTTTTATAGATCAGCTCTAATTGAGGACGACTTCTTCTTTTTGGACAAAATTATCCCTCCCAAAAATTAGTGGAAGGGAAATTTATACAAATGATCCTCCTAATTTCATCCGAGTCCCATTTCCATCTTATAAGTATCAATTATAATTTTTTTGACCTTCAAATTTGGTTTTTGTACCAAATTGGTCTAATTGATAATATCTGTCAGTCAAAGTCAAACTGTACTGAAAAAATCAGATTGATGGCAGTTTGGATACTGCAGTTCATACCAAGTCGGTGCAATTGATAAAGTTTGCCCTCAATCTGATTTTTTGTACAGTTTGGTTGACAGACATTATCAATTGGACCAACTTGGTACGAAAATCAAACTTGAAGGTCAAAAGAGTTGTAATTGATACTTTGAGGATAAAAATGAGACTCTGGTGAAATTAGGAGGACCATTTCTATAAATTTTCCTCATGTAAATGCTCTGGATCTTTTGGGAAGGTTTCTAAATGGAGGAACCTACATGGACAATTCCAGATGATTCCGAAATATTCTAGCTGTTGTAGAATATTCCACTATATGCTAAACTTGTGTAGAGAGTTGAAATTGGTAAAGCTAAAGTCATCGACTGGTGGAAGACCGAAATTGCACTGACCGAAAAAAACAAAATGGGTCTGTTAAAAATTAGCTCAATCTGATATGTATAAGTGCTCAATCCAATCTTCTCATTTTCCATTCAAATCACATAATCCTATGATCAAAATGAAAAATGAGAAGATTGGGTTGGGCACTTATACATACTGGATTGAGCTGATTTTTGCTAACCCACTCAATTTTTTTTCTCGAAATTTTTGAATGGGTCGAACTATCCGTACGAGACCCAAAATGGGTCCTGCATTACTATTGGTTCAATTTCGATCTCCCACCAGTCGATGGCCCTAGAAGGGTCCTTTTGAAATATCATAGAGATATATGAAACGAAAGAAAGAAAGAAATATATATATATATATATATATATATATATATATTTAAAGAGGATTATAGAAGAAAAATGTAAACCATTGGACAAAAATGATCTTAGCCCAAACATTGAGGAGGTGGAGGCCATAAAAGAAAAAAAATGAGATGGCTCCGAAAAATTTATACTACACTCAAAACTTACGCACACAGACATACGCTTTTCAACCACCAGAATCAAATGGTCAAGGCGGGAGAACAACCATTTGATCCGGTCATTGAAGAGTAGCTTTCCCCTTGCTTGAGTTCAATCCAAATTATGATCGCAACTATCATATCCCCTAGCTTCTGACAATTTTGGTGAGAATAGATAAATAGTTAAATAGTTTTGGTAGTATATCGTAATTGGTTATTATTTCAGCTTCTCTGCGAGAAGTGTGGTCACATGAATGAGTGCTCATTCGAATCTGTGCGCACGAGCTTTGTTTCCTACAAGAGGTAGATTGTTACTTTTGACGAACTGCATCCGGAGTGTCAGTAACTTTAGGACTATGGTCGAGCTTCCTTCCCCGCCTTAGCCGCTTCTTCCTCTCCCTCTGCGGAAGAAGCCTTAACAGCAAAAGAAGCATTCGCCGACTCTTGCGCCTACACCTCAGCCACAACCAACGAAGAAGTTTACGTGGCAGCCACGGCGGCAAACTCCTTTGCATATACCTCAGCAGAAGCAGTCGATGTTGAATCCTCCACCTACACGTCAACAGCAGCAGAAGAAGCAGCAATAAACTCCTTTGCCTATGAAGAAGCTGGAGTAGCCTTTGCCGATAAAGAAGCATGTGTTGCCGCATCCTCCTAGGCGAGAGTGGACTCCACTTCCTATTATTTTCACTACTGTGGTGCTAGCTGCTATTGTTCTGTACTTGATGTGTGCTATCTTGCGGTGGCTACGAAGAAGAGAGGGAAATGCAGCACAATATTTAATGAAACTTCTTTAATTGCTTATAAAAAAAAATTGGTTCGCATGCTCAGTTAGACATTTCCACCAGCATGTATCTGTGCAAGTACTGCTCTATATTTGTTTGTAATTGAATATGTTTTGGAACTCAGGTTACATTGAACTCCAAAATTTGCTATATTAGTGATGACACGCATGAGGGCCCAATTAGAAGATGACAGGTGGCCATTTACATTGAACAAAATGGAACACGCATACGTTGAAATGCATAGAATCACACACTTAAATGAACGATGACGTTCTGACTAATTCAATGTCGTTTAATGGGTAAAGGCAATCATTGCCAGGTGTCACTCAGAGAATGAATTAGAAGAGACATGTAGTTCGAAGCCCAAAGCCCAAAGGCACAAACGGTGTCATTCAAACAAGAGCAGTTATTTAGCACAATCAAAGCGGTTGAGATTTGGGCATAAAACTACCCACTTCAGGTACATGCATGATGCAATTAAGGGAGGTGGAGATAATGGATTAACTGAACCATAGCACAATCAAAGAGGTTGAGATTTGGGCATAAAACTACCCACTTCAGGTACATGCATGATGCAATTAAGGGAGGTGGAGATAATGGATTAACTGAACCACTATGGGACAGTTATAAGCAAGAGCTTTGGAGGGAAATTTTGAATTCAAAAGCAGGACTAACTTCGAAGACAGATGGGTGGGATATTGAAAGCCACTGAGAAGACCCAAGAGCTTACTTACAAATAGAAGAAATGAAAGAAGGAAGAATCTCCAAACGAATCATCAAACAAACAGGTATGCTATGCTTGGTTTGTCCATTAGCATTAAGAAATTAGATTTAGTTAGGATTAGTTGGTAGTATTAGTTACATTGTATTCTGTTTGTGTTATTTTGAAGTTAGAGAATCATTTGGAAAGCAAGTTGTTTTGAGTTTTATCAAGGTATCTTGTTTCTCTTTGATTGTTGAATTTCTAAGTGAACCGTTGTGCCGTATCAATACTTCAAAGGAGAAATCCTCTTCGTTGAGGTAATTGAACTGACATCACAATCTCCTGATTAAGTTAAATCTGAAACGGATAATTACAAGTCTTTTCTGGCACGCTTGCACACAATCATAATTCTAAAGTAGCCAAAAATCTCAGGCAAACATGATCAGAAACGTTTAGCTTATAAAGGACGTCGAAAATATCAGTTCATATTTATCTGTTATCAACAAATACATGATGTGAAGAATGGAATAAAAAAGATGACTTATGAATAAATATAACTAGCATTGAAGCCATGCTATGCACGAAGTAAATCAAAATTACTTGGGAATATTTCCTAAAGAACAAATTTTTACTTTTTGGTATTCTACTTGGATTTAAAATATAGAAAATGACACATTGATTTAAAATTGAAGGATTTGATAGGATTGTTGAAGAAAGGCATCAATTTCCAATAATCATTAAAAATAAATGACCACTAAGATTTAATATTTTGTCCCTTTTGCTATGACACCATTAAGATGCTAAACTCTAATACGTTCACTTTTCAAATTTCATACCGTTACTAAATTGTTCGACCGATGGCCGTAATGGTATTTACCTACGAATATTTTCAAGTTGTACTTTTTCTTCTTTTTTAGGTGGATCTACTTCGCACGCATTTGTGTGAAACCAACGACTAAGAGTCTCATTAATATGTGGTTGTAGAGCACGTTAAGCATCACATGGTGTTGTTCCATAACTACTAAAGAATTATTGTGACGCCCTATAGCCAGGTTTGAGACCAGACTCCCAAAAGAGAGTCCCTGTAGATATTTGGATGGATAATCATGGATCTCACATTGTTTGGTGAATGCAAAGTTCAATGCTAACATAATAGTTCCTGCCCCTATTTTATACTAGGCCTTTTAAAAGATGACGTCAAATCTCATTGAAACTTCCCGGTTAAGCGCGTAAGAATGTTAAAAAAAAACGTCCCTAACCGCAAAACCAATCCCATCTAGACCGAACGGTCTTATTTTTGTTTGGTTTTGCTATTCTTGGTCAGGTTATGGTTCTGCAAAAATAAGAATCATTAATTTTGATTCGATTACTGGTTATCAATTTAAGCACAAAATAACCCAGATCAAAGGAAGAAGAGAAAAATCAAGAGCCGGGGAGGTAGGAGACTGACAAGACGTCCACATTTAGAGTCGGAATCGACACACTTATAAACTGAGGGGGAGAAGCATTTGCACTTGAACACCCAAATAAATTTTCCTTCCATAGACCACGAAAGACCTACACCACTTTATAATGCTACAACAACTACAAAACATAAGGTTGGAGATACGGATTTCATATTACATACTAACCCTTTTCAAAAGATGGAATTCCTACACCCCTACACCAACCCTCCTATAAATAAATTAGTGTCTCCATATAGCGGCTCTTCCTTTTCCTTGTTTTCTCTGTTCACTCAGTATTGTCGTGTCCCGTGTCCCAAGCCACCATTTGATGGAGGAACATGGGGACAACTTTATAATACCTGTAGACCTCCTCCTCGAACAAGTTTGGTGAATCCCTCCTTTTAAACCAAGATGAGAAGAGGAAGAATTTTCGAACATGACAATGGAACCTAAGTCCATCTGGCTGTGGTACAGGAACCGTTAAGAATATCCATTAGATGTTTTCTGCAGTTTCTTCTTGAAATTTGAAATGCTGCATTGTGGACATATGTACTCTAGTCCATCTGTTTTTGCATAATCCTGCAATGTCAAAATTACCAACCATTGTTTAAGCAGTTCAACTCATGAGCCAAAAATCAGCTAAAATTGCAACATGAAGAGAGCTACTACAGATCCAAATTGGTAACGATCCAGCGACCAAGAGGATATGACACAAGTTTGATACCATACCTTAAAGGCACCGAGGCCCTGCCTTCTGTCGCAACCAAAATGGGCCCACTCGCCACATATACCACAGTTTACCCAATCACCTGCTGCGCTACTGCAGAAAGTTTGAGAGCCCGTGGTTAGCAAACAACAACTACAAAAGGACATTATACACAAACAATGACACAAACACGAGCATATTTACCCTTTATATATGCCTGAAGAAATTAATCGTTAAACATGGAAGCTACAAACCTGTGGCATAACAAGCAGCACTCTCCGTCTACATCATCATGAGCCAATTCGTACTCCAGAAGGTAAGTTTCGTAATGTCTTTTAAGCGTATTCCCAACACCCTAATTCAAGCAATCATATGGAAACCAATATACATTGATTTCCAGCAAAAGAGTAATAGTCAGCATTTTGCGTACAAATACTTCAACGGGTGACCGTCAAAAGTGTAGTTGTAGTTTACAACAAGGAGGTCTTAACCAGCAGACATGTTTCGTTGGGTTCAAGCTGAGAGGAGCTGATTGGATGGGAAAAATAACTCAGGATGCTAAACAAATACAGCATCTACTTACCCAAAAAAAAAATACAGGATGCTAAACAGATACAGTATCTATCTTACCCAAAAAGAAAAAATACAGTATCTACTCGGTAGCTTTTAATATTCATTTGAAGCATCACCCTCTCTTTCTCTCTATCTAACGCATGAACCAGAAACTTAACATAGCATTGATAGCAGAGAAGTGGGAATACAAACTTAAATACAAAAATCAAGAATCCAGGAGAAAAGCAGACCATTCAGATTCATCTCCCAAGTTGCAATCCTTCCCATTCACTATTGCTCACAAAGGATGCACTGTTGCACCATGAGAGTCCAGAGATCAACAAGAAATAGAGAAAAGGCATAGTTTTAGGACTTACAGTCATTCTATTGGTCACTGTGTGATTGCGCATCTTTGAAAAAACCTGTCCTTTCCAATTGATGCCATTGCCAACATGAAAGCCACCTCTTGAAACCACCTAAAAATGCCAGACTGTTTAGTTTCCAATAATCTTCTGACATCATTCCAACTTTGAAGCAGCAAATTAACAGTTAAAAGAAAGCAATATATCCTACACGTAGAGTTTCTTCCAGTCAACCATTTACATGCACAGTCAATAATCCACCTCAGCTGGAAAAAGGAAAAAAAGAAGATAAGTCTCACCTCCCTATACAAGTTGAAGAGGTCCAGGCGTTTTGCATTAAGTATTGCATCGGGGAATTCTGCAAGCCCACCTTGAGGAATGAGACGGGTATGTCCCCTAAGGATTAGAAACTGCATAACGTCCTTGAGAAACTCCTCCTGTCAGAGAAGAGAATGAGAAATCAACATGGCAAAACCTAAAAAAGAATCAAGGAGATCCAAGCCTCCATCCCCTCCTTAGTTTTTTCCTGTAGCGAGGCAAAATAAAACAAAGGAACTGACAAACTTACCTCAGAGCAAACATGAATTGGGCTTCGGTCGCAACCATGTTTCTTCAGCGGGAGGGGATTCAATGAAATAATCTGTTTGGCCTGAAATGAATTGGAATTTGACTTCCGATGGGAAATAGGATTTGATCCCATCAAACTGTGTTTTGACGGAGCAACTGACACACTAGCCTTAACTTGGCCTCTATCATGCCCATCCACCTCAATTGTTGCAGAAAACGGAAGCATTTTCTGGTGACGAATATGAGGGATTGGCCTCATTGCTGCAACTTTTAATTGTCGTCTAACAGGCACCAAGGGTATACTAATAACGCCATTTGTCAATCCTTTGTCTTCCCTTTTGACATTTTCAACAACCAAACCATTGGGAGGGCCTTGACTTGTTTCTTGGCATAATTCAGACCTCTTTCGACTAGGAGCAGGTGGTCTTAACCAGCTAGGAAGTGTGCTGAAATAAGAACTGTTGAGATTTGGATCTTTGCCTTGCTTAGTACAGAAGAAAAGAAGTCGTTCTGCATCATCTTTCTCAAATGAAGCAACAGCTAATCCCTGAATGCTAGCAATGCCAAGTGCAGCTAAACTACGATAAGAAACATCTGGCGCTAGTTGCCTCAAAACCTGCAAACAAAAGCCAACAGGAACGATTATTTACCAAGAAGTGAAGTGGCTCATCTTTAGACACACCGGAAGTCACAGATCAAAAAATGTGGATCGTCTTCATTGAAGACATAAACCTCATCTTCTACTATAACAAATCTCAACCGTCCAAAATATGATTTCCAGATTCCTAGTATTTGGAACAGATAAAGATGGAAGGAATAAAGCACGTGTTTTCAATAACGCAGGCAATCACAGGATTATAAGAAAGAACCTGTGAAGCCCATGCAGGGACCTTCATGCAAACTTCAAATACTGATGCCCCACAAGCTACTGAAGCAGATCTCCTAGGTTCTGACAAAGGCTGTCTATTTTCCTCGCTGTTTGGCAGTGCATGGACAAGCTGGCTTTTTTCAATAACTTCACTCTTTATGTGATTCTCCAAGAGCTACAAATAAGTGTTATGACAGATCAGTTTCCAGTCCTTAACCAGGACAAAATGTGGTATATAGTAATGGCGTTTTAAGAATAACCTGATCGTCAAAGCAAGTCTGTGCACTACCAGAAACCAGAAGAGAGATGTGGGCAGAACTACATGTTGAAAAATCGCAACGCATGGTCACAACACCACGTGAAAATGTCCCTGCCTGAAGAGGTGGTGGTAGGGCACTGCACCAATCGCAATGGCATCAATTCACAACATTTTAACAATTTCTCAAGGACGCACTGACACTACCACTCTTAATTAAGTAATCATTAGGTGCAATGAGCTCGAACAGCCAGGAGAGGATAACCAACTACTATATGCATGGGAATTGGGGAAAAAACCAAATGTAGCTTCTCTCACATACAGCAACACAAGCGTCATTCACTCACACGCAATCATGCGAAGTTCGAATTCTTATGTAGAAGTTAATGATACATGAAAAGATGACACTACAGCTAAAAATAATCCTGCACAGATTTATCTTTATAAGGTTCTAAAACTCAGACATACCTAACCCGGTTATGAAGTTTACTTCCCCGCATCTGAAACAACAGAATGAAGATAATCGAGTAAATGAGTACCCAATGATATAGAAAGGAATATTGACTTAGAAAAAAGAAATACCAACAAAATTAGCATGGAACAACAGAATGAAGATAATCGAGTAAATGAGTACCCAATGATATAGAAAGGAATATTGACTTAGAAAAAAGAAATACCAACAAAATTAGCATGGAACATGCCCTCCTCATCTGTATAAGAGCCTAAGTTACAATGAAAAGACAACCAATCAAACTACTCCAAAGCAACTTGCTAAAGAAGGGGTTTTCATTGAAAGTGTGATGAAAGAAAGCCTTTCAGCAATGCTGAAGTAAATCCACTTGAATATGAGCATAAAGACAACTTCCTTTAAGGAAGAGTGAACCAAAAACAAGTGTAGGGAAAAATATGAGCAACATGAAGATCTAACCACAAGAAACCATTTCATCATACTCACTTCAATACTCAAGAGCGCATTGAGGCCATCTTCCAAAGAACCCAATAAGCAAGCATCCTGAAAACAAATTGGTCCATAAGCAAACTATTATAGACAAATGAAAGCTACACATAGCTTGATGCAAGGATCCATGAATATAAACAGAGAAATAGTCAAATAGAAATGAAAAGCTACTTACCAAGGAACATGCCACTCCACAAACAAGAAACTTCATGCTCACATCATCATCATATATATTTACAGCAGCCGCATCAGGAGAGCCTTCTTCATCACCCCCCGCAGCTAGCTCAGGTGGAGTGACATTGATCTTTGGAGGTTCCCCAAGAAGGTGTGGACCCAGATTATCGTTACTTTTCTGGCTGTTAGCTGGAAGGACAAGGTTGTTTCTTATGCAGTAAAGCCTAAATGAAGCATGAGCAAGCTGGAAAGCGTCCCATGTATGGCTAGATGAACTGCAATCAGCATAAGAAAATAATGTCAGGTAAGCTATAAACGTTTATTTACCAATATACAGCCAGACAAGGCGAATTGAAACCAAGTGGCTCATCATTGATCCAGTATGACACTCGTCAAGGACCCCTTGATTGTTGCAAGTAAAACTTTACTTGCACAATGTATGAATATATGTAAGAAATCACCAGAGTTAATGTAGTCCACAAGTCCAGCCAAAACAAAAATAAAATAAAAAAATAAGGAAGCATTCAAGTTTAGTAGCAGTATGGTTTCAAGCTGACATCAAATTGGACTACAAAGAAGTTTTCAAGCTACGGGAAGTCCTATTTTATAATTACTTGTTCTAGGCATTAAAACAATCAGCTTTCCGTACGATTTATAAAATTTCTATAGTTCAGGGGTGTTTTTTTAAATTTCAGAATATCCAGGACATGGACTGCGGGTAGTCACATAGGGTTCACCAGGTGGGTCAAGGTATGTATTCAGGTTTTATATGACTCTCATTTGGTTTTAATTTGATCCATACAGTTCTCCATTGGAATGTAAGAGTTAATATCAAGTTTTCCGAACCAACATTTAGTGATGCACAGTGGAACAATAATTTTCATCTAAAGATGACGAAAAGAAAGGCCTCCAAACCCCACAAAAAGAGAAAGGAAGCAAATGTGCATCACAGCCATCACTTTGCTTATCAATAGTCAAGCTTACAAAGCCATCCAAACCTCCAAAGCCATCCAAACCTCCCACATTTTTTGCGCAGTTCAACACTAAATGGCTGCATTCATGTAACTCAAAAAGGTGAACACAAAGATGTGGAGTTCGCAAAAAATTCAACCTCATTACCAATTGTAAAAACTAAAAAGAAACATTGTAATAGTTTTGAACATCTCTGGAAGCAAACAAAACCAATACACAATTTACAGAATATGGCTGTTGGGTTTAGCACTAAGCTGATGATTCAGCCGACAAACATTAATGCAGTTGTACATTTCACATTTTTCAAAGATGTTTGGTTTCAATAAATTAAAAAAAAAAAAGAAGGGACTGACCAAAATATTTCTCAAGGTGGAGTTAATTATAATCCAAATGGTAGTATACCTTTGCACAACTGAAAATAACGAATGCCGAAAATGGCAAGCAGCATAACAAGAAAATGTATTCTTCCAATATATGACATAAGGAATTCCCTGCAAAGATGAGAAATATTGTCAGACCATGTTTTCTACAGAATAACTACCATGAAAACAACAGATTACATAATCTTATGGTTCTTATGAATCACTAGCTTGTAAGAAACTTTATTCAAACTCGACAATAGTCAGAATTTCTCACCTTTGAATGAAGAGCCTCAGCCAGCTTCTCTCCATTTGGGAGCTCCAAATAAACCTGCATAAGAATTTGAAACCGAAGCAAGCTCAAACACCAAAACTACTTGCATCAAATTACAAACAAATGATGATTGTACAAACTACAACAATGTTTAGCACCAGGCAATCCCTTTTAATCTGTACTGAAAACTGGGGCGCAACACCTACATAAAAGAAGGAAAGAGGGGAAAGGGAACAAGTAAAAGAAGATTCCAAATAATAGCCCCAACTTCCTACCCCACTTCTCCACCTCATACAAGTCTTGCTTTGTTTTTGCGCCGCCTCTCAAAATAATCTTTTTCACAATCTAAGGAAACTGATCATATCTTGTCATCCAAAGTATCCAACACCGAAGCATCATTGCCAAACTTTGTTATCATACACACATACTATGTCCTGACTCCAGACAAACTAACTTCGTGTGGGTAACCCTAAACAGTTTGGATAAGCCTAGAGGCTTTCATGACCCGAATCAGGTTTTATTTATTGCTAACAAGGGTTCAGGTTTTTTCAGTGTCCAACTAACACAAGAAATTCGCATTTCGCATCCACCTTCTACTTGCATTACAAGTCATATGCTCAGATAAACTGTAAGTAATAATCTCAATTCCTGTCAGTTAAACCCACTACGCATCTTTTTTTGGACCTTCCTCTATATCTTTTACCACCACCCTCCACATGAATCTCATACTCTGTAGACAACTAAGACAACAACCCTGCTGTAAGAAGGTTAGCATGGTTTAAAGAGGCAACAGGTATGCAGGCTTACGGGCCCCGCCTCTTCCTTTCGCTGGAGAGGTTAATTCCCATAACTCGAAGTTGCCAAAATGTTAGGGACACTAGTAATTTTCTATTTTGCCATGACATATTGTATGGTGACCTCAATTACACGAGAATCACTTGCCAACTACCACTTCCACAAAATGCTCAAGACCCTGGATAAGTCCTTCCACATCTCAATGTGAGGGAAAAAAAACACCCTTGAAAAACAAATCTTTTTAGAGGTTCCATATTTCTATGTTGAAGCCTTCCTACACAAACCGTACAACAAAGGGTAAACTATTGAAGGAAAAAAAAATTGCAAGTCGATTAAGAAGCAGAGGCAAATAAAAAACTACCCACACCAGACACCAATTTCTGGCCCCAAAATGCACAACAAGAATCATTCAAACTCAAACCAACACAATCGGGCTTAAACTAACCATGAGCTTGTGACCACCTAGAAAAATGAAGCACGCACCTCAAACTACTAGTGATTTTCCCACTTTTAGACTGTACGAAGTTAGAGCTAATTTCATCTTCCCAATTAACTTGCAATAAACTGAGCAACACAAAGAGATAATACATGTATGTATATGTGTGTGTGCGTGCGCGCGCGCGAAGCAACCAACTAAACAAATGTCTAAACTTGAGAAGAACCAGTAGGCGTCAGTTACTCAAACAAACAGAAATAGCAAGCAAAGACGAACTCATGATAGAGGAGCAAAATCTTAGACAACACAATAACTTGACAAATTAGAGTAAATAAGTCACATACAGTGGTGGGCAAAACGGAACCAAACAGCCCAGCTACAGCTTCAGCAGTGGACAAGTGAGCACCCGCCCACACCAGAGATCCAACTTCATCATGTGGTAGTTGTTCTCCTTGTAAATACACAAAATTTGGCTGACATGAGTCCACCACTCTACGGAACTCTTGTCTACTTGGATTGTTAAGAGTTTGAACCTACATTCAATTAATTGAACAAGAACATATAAGACACTAATAAGGCCTAGCGGCAAAATTATCTTCTAACTTCGCAACAAAGTGATGTCAAAGAGAACACAAATCTTAGAAAATGACAACCAGTTAGAATCACATCGCACCTCTAAACGCCCAGAAGAAACAATTTCTGGGAATGGATATCTCCGAGTATCGGCTGCATCTTGCTTTTGCTTCTCTTCAAAAGTTCTCCCACATAAGACTACAAGGACACCACAAGTATTCTTTGAAGCTCCCTGAACGCTAAACATCATTTGTATGAGCCACCAACAGTAGCGTAGGAGATTCACTCCTTTCACCAACGCCAATCCAGTTCTTCCCTGAAAAGTCAGCACCCAAAAACCATCAGAACTCCAGAAAAAACATCAATTCAAAAAGAACACAACTTTGATCAAGCCCACCTCATTTAATGCCAACCATCTTCACCAAAACACAACCTCCCTCAGTAGCCTGATTCAGAAGAACTTTCACAGAGGCAGCATCCAACAAGAAAACCTATCCTCCACCCACAAAGGATACAGCAGACCCAAACCCTAAACGCCCAAGACGAAACCCACTAAAGAAGCCTAAAATAAGAACCTAGAACACAAATTTCTCAACCAGTTCAGGGATCAAAAAGGTTGAAACAATCAAGAATCCCTAATCGACAAATCGACCCAAATAGAGAAGGGAAAACTGGGGAAATCAAAAAAGTAGATATCAAAACTCCAGACGATTAGAGAACAGCAAAAAAATCACTAACCCAGATGAGGAAATCGAGGAACTCGAACAACCCAGATGAAGAAATCAAGAAAGATCGGCGACCCTTGGCAGGCCGTAGCTTCAATCTCGTAAATAGGGACCCGGATATACGCGTAAAGTAAAAGGATGAAACCCTAGGCTCTTAAAAATCACCCACCCAACAAAATTTAGAAATTTTCAAGAATAAAAACCGTGTGTAATAAGAATCTATCTCCACCGCTAAATCAAGAAAACCAAAAATAAATAAATATTCTTACTTGTTAAATGGGGTGTCAGCTTTGGTGCAGTGACAAATACATTACCCACACCAACATCCAACCATCGAAAGGTCAAACACAAACAAAACATCAAAACGAGGGAAAAAGATAAGTTAAGAGAGAGATAGAGAGAGGGGGGTAATTAAAATCCTCTTTTGACTAAACTGTTTAGATGGGGAAAACAAAAACAAAAACAAATTGGAAACAAAATAACTAGAATAAAGAAAACCCAAAATAAAAACATGAGAGATAAAAATCCCAGGCGTGTATGTACAAAAGGTAATGATACGTCTTGATTAAACTAATGATAACAACGAGAAGTGTGACTGACTGTATTAAATTGAACCAATAATAAGAACGCTTTGAAATCAATGTTTTAGAATAGACCTTTTTGGAGAAGCTTGCTTGGATGGGTACCCAGTCATCTGTTTTCGGTTTTTTCTCCAAAAGAAAAACGAGATTTCAATTTCTTCTTTTTAAGATTTTTGCTTTTTGTGTTTTTGACAGGTAATACCATTTGGGTTGGCATGTGATGATTTTTAACTCTTTTTCTTTTTTTGGTTTCCTCTTGTCTTCGTTTTCTGGAAGGATCATTCTGTTCATGGCGCTTCTGTGTTTTCCTCGAAACTCCACCTTCTTTTCCTGTCTCCATTCTCATCACTCTCTCTCCTCTCTCTCTACGTCTCTCTCACTCTCTTGTGCGGAGCTGAACTTTCATCATGTAAAAATGCTTTGCGGGAACGGAATTCTCAAGAAATTCAAAAACTGGGAATCTAGTAGGAGTATCCCCGTTACTTCGCATAATTAATTTTGTCAAACCAAACTACTCTCACTTCGTACGATGATTCGTATTTTTGCACAATCATCCTTCATGATTACTGATATTACAGGATTTTCCCAAATCTTTGCAAAATATCACAAATCTCCCAACTAGTAGTTCTTTTGGCTATGGCTGCAAGTGGTCGTTCCCGAATTCCTGGGGATGCTCACTCGGTAAGTGCTCCGTGCTCGTACCACAAAAGCATCGAGCCCAAAGTTAAAAGTATTCAGTTCAATTAGATTCGTAAACCTGAAATCGCGATATACTAATTTTTTAATTTTTCGAAAGGCTACTAATATATAGTAGCAATAATATTTATAGTGATTTATATAGTGATAGACAAATTGATGTATCTTTAGCATCTTTTTTAAAAGAGCCGAACTCAAGTCAAACCAATATCTAATCAAGTCGAGCCTGAAAAGGTTTGGCTGATTTGCACTCCAACAATTAAATTTTCTTCTCGAACACTATTCATCTTTTATAAATTTTGGACACTTAGTTTTAGAAAATAATAAATATCATCACTGAACGATTAATTTAACCTTGTTAAGTTGTTATCATGTTCAATCCCACCAAATGTAATTGCGGATTGATGTAAGGGAGGTTCTTTTCTTCTTATTTTTATTTTCGAGAGTGGTAAAGGGAAATATTTACCAAAAACGAGGGGAGGGGTGCGGATTGAACAGTTTGAAAATCAATTATAATTGAGACTTTAATTTTGGTTTATTCTCTCTGCAAGCGAAAGTTTGTGCGAGATAAATGTACAAAATTCTGGTTAGAATGCGACCAATATATGATTGACTTAAGGTTTTGGTTGGTGGAATCGGTTCCAAATTACCCTAAAAGAAAGATTCTCTTGTCATTTCGTTTTCAGTTGCTTATTTGCACAAAACTTGAGTGCAATGCATCGAATATTCATGGAAACAATGATCACATTTAGGTGCAAACTCTTTAGCAGGAAGAACTAGTGAAGGTTCAAACCTGGATTCGATCTTTTGATTCTTTAGTTGAAGCGTGACTGGAACAATTTGAGATAAAAGAACACGGTACCAAATAAAGAAAATCATTACCTTATTTATTTTCATACATGAGCTGAGCCCAAACTTCAAAAACTTTAAACGAATCGAGCTCGAGCCTAAACTCAGCTTGATTTGATTTGTTAAATTCTTACGAACTGAATCGAGCCGAGCCTGACAAGATTCGACTTATTTTTAGCCCTAGCTATGGGTTTGCCCTCCACATGTTGATCTTAAATAAACAGTAATTTCGTTTGAAACTATAAAATTTTCTTCTCAAACAATACGTATCTTTTTAAAATTGTAGACAATTAATTGTTCTAAAAATCATCATTGAAAGATTAATTTGCCCTTGTCAGTTCTTTTCTCTTTAACTTTCCTTTTTCCGCATGGTAACAAGATTAATTACCAACAATGAGGGGAGTGGAGGGAGGATTGTGTAGGTTGGCAAACCGATTGAAAGTGAGATTTTAAATTTGTCTCTCCGGAAGGGAAAGTACGTTTCTTGGAAATGACTGTGGTATGGAGTTTCGGTTACAATGTGATCCACCCACGATTGACTTAAGGTTAAGATTGGGGTTGGTGGAATCGGTTCCAGATTTCCAAAAAAGAAAGATTCTCCTATCATTTCATTTTCAGTTGCTTATTTGCACAAAATTTGTGTGTAGTGTTGCTAATATTCATGAAAACAATAATCAGAGTCCGGTGACAACTCCTCAGTAGGAAGAACTAGTGAAGGTTCAAACTAGGATTCGATCCTTTGATTCTTTTGTTGAGGTATGACCGGAACAATTGGAGATAAAAAGAACTTGGTATGTATATAGATAATAAAGAAAACATCAACATCACTACCCCTTTGCATATGAGATCCAGCACATAATGCCTAAAATACTTGAAACAAAAAGAAATTGGAGGAAAAAAAAAAAAAAGGTTTTTGCATAGGCTTAGCACTGACCAAACATCAGAGAATTCCAAAATATCTGCAACTTCAGACCCATGACAGTGGCTCCCACACTCTTGAAAAGAAGGGGTTTTTTTTTTTTTTTTTTTTGACAATTCAGGGAGTCCGGAACAGTTTATGCGGATCTCAACTATTCCTCTCTCCCATTCAATTAAGAGCAGGTCATCCATGAAGGGAAGGAAATTCACAAAAACAAATAAATAAATAAATGAATTTCTCTTACGGCTTGACCCTAAGAGATTGTCAAATTTCAAGCTTAAAATGTCTGAATTTATAACTCACTCAAATATGTTGCCTCATGAGCCACGTACCCTTCCAATTGGGAAGAAGGTTAAACGGCATATAAACACAATTCACAAAATGCTTGCAAAATACGGAGTATCTCAATTGGGAAGCCAAATAATTGCCGTCTATTCGGGCTTTTAACTTCTACTCACAGATGATAGATATTGATGTGGAAGGGCATCAATATCATGAAGAAATATCTGCTACAACATGCTTCCAAAGGCACACCACAAATGATCATTCCACTGTGTTACTAGCAAAGCACACGATATTACATAAAATTATTATTTGCTCTAGGAGCATAATCACATGCTCTAAGGACAACTGCGACCACACATTCACGTAATCCAAAAGGCATGCCTCTGTATATAAGGTGTTTTTCACAAATATCTTCATAGCTCTGATTTTAATTGTGACCCCAGCAAGTAGGGTTGCAAAATAACCGAGCGGCTTGGCTCGACTCGTGAAGCAAATGAACCGAGCTCGGACTCGAGTTTTTAGCTCATTTAGTAAAAGAGATAAAAGCTTGGCTTATTAAGGGAGGTTCACCTCGATTAAAGAGGCTCGTTTAGTAAATGATTAAGCTTGACTCGTTAAGGCTCGAGCTCAAGTTCTTGGCTCGCTTTGTAAACAAGCCCAGCTTAAGCTCGACAAAGCTCGACTCGTTTATAGCCCTACTCTCAAGTGGGCGGTGAGATTGGTCTTTAGAATTAATCTATGTGCTGCCCGGTCATGCACCTGTTATAATATACTTCAGATAACCATCAAAAATAGTACTACTATAGTAAAACTTTATCCTAGCCAGCATTTGGAATGAAAAAGAAGAAGAAGCCTTGATATTATCTCAATCATGTTATTGTCGTGGATGATTACATGACCACATCTGGATTCCCAACTGTGCACTCACTCACTCACTCACTCACTTTCTAGTAGAACAAAAATACAACAAAAATATTAATCATCCGATTTCAGATCTAGTAGAACAAAAATACTGAGTTACACAGAGGAAAAAATTGCTATGTAAAGAGTACTATCGATCGATCCTTTGGACCGGGCAACGGCTTATGCCGCTGCCGGAATTGCTCCAACAGGGCACGGGACTCCCGCCGGTCACTTGTCCGGCGACATTGCCGGTAATTTGCTATCATTTTCTTGGTGGATTCTTCCATTTCCTTAATTTCATCCATATATATTTGTCTGTCCCTGCATTCCACACTGCAAAATCCTTGATTCCCTCTGCAAAAAAACAGAAAACAAAAAATGAAAACTTTCATTTCATAGTATATCGGTTGAAATTCCATAAAAACAACCTCTATGGAGTCGGTCCATGCACACAGAATTTTGCTCGCCAGAAGACGGTGAGATTAGTCTCATCAAAGTGCACTAAAACTAGCCAAGATAAAAACAAACAAACAAACAAAATAAGCCATAAAAAGTATGGATAGATGAAGGTTAATTAGCTTACTTGTACATGTACACATCTTTGTCAAGGCTTAACTCCTTGGTGCAGAGAAAACAGGACTTGAGAAATGAATTAGATTCGTGGGAGAAACTGGGATGATGAGTACTGTGGATTCGATTCCTGGGGAAAGTGGGTTTGGTAGTCTTTAGCTTTAGAGTGGGTTTTTTAACAACAATATTATTAAAGTTGGATTTGCCTTGTGAAATCTCTATTAGAATCCGCAACCCAACATCATCCACTGAACCCCTCTGTTGTGGCTTGAAATTGAATCTATTCTCGCTCTTTTGAGGGACGACAGCTTCTTCACCCATGTTGGAGAGAGAGAGAGAGAGAGAGAGAGAGAGAGAGAGGGAATAAGGATTGTGAAGGGAAAGGAGTGATGGGTATTTAATAATGGCCCCAGTGTTTGTGTCCGCGCTAAAACAGTAACCATGGCATTAAAATAGACCATGTTTACCATATGCGATAAATGTTTTTGTGTTACACGTGATTTTAATGTACTACTTTATTATAAAAAATCTTTACCGCGTTTGGTAATATTATAAGAAACAAAAGCTAAAAAGAGTTTAGCCGATTTTTGTTAAAGTTGAAAAAGTATATAGAATAGTGTGAAAAGTGTAAATAACGTATTATAATTTTTGTTGTTTTATCATTTTAGTTAGCTTAATGAAAGTCCAGTTGGCATCCGATAGCAGGACTAGGGATGGCAACGGAGAGGCTCGGGGGTGGATATCCCTATCCCCGAACCCAAACTCATCCCCATCCCCGCCCCAATCCCCATTGGGGATTTATTTTTACCCTCCATCCCCGCCCCAAACGGGGAACGGGGATCCCCACGGGGATTCGGGAATCCAAAGTTTCCAAAAATTTTAAAAAAATAGTCACCAGCCATTAGAAAATACAAACCTTGAAACTAAATTCCAGAAAAAAAAAAATCTAGGCTTCCATTACAATTTACAAACCAAATGCCAAGGAATGCCGATGAGGAAAAAATATGGTCAGTGTTTAGAGTGGATGGTCACCATGAAAATTCGATTGCCAAACTTACTGTATTGGGATACGACAGATTAGTGATAAAAAATGCAACAAAAAAACGAAATATGTTAACTCTCTAAGAGAGATAGTGCCAATTTTTTTATATGGTATTTCAAACAGCCCTAATACTTAAAAATGGGTGGAAACATTTTTGTTAAGTCATTCAGATCGAAGTCTGGATTGCTTTACAAGTTACAATCATAATAAGGAACACCTTCTTATATTTATATGTATATATAAATATAATATATATATATATAATTATTATATATAGGAGGCTAGCCGAGCGGGGCGAGGCGGGGATCGGGGCGGGGACAGACTCATACCCATCCCCTACCCGTTCCCCATTTTTTTTAAAATTATCCCCATCCCCTACCCAATCCCCGAAAAATCCCCGAATCCCCAACCCATTTGGGGCGGGGAGGGGCGGGGCGGCCGAGATTGCCATCCCTAAGCAGGACCCTTGTAATAATTATGCTTCAGCCATATGTATGTGAAAAATGTTGGAATCACCATTTTATAATACAATTGTGAACATGATCATTGAACCGTTCGGTGCATGTGCGCATATATAAACCGAACAAATCCAATTATGTACGGTTGCATGAAGAATTGTATTTTAAAATTAGGTTGATAGGCTTTTTTGTTTGTGTTTGCGGGCCATGGTTACGCTTGAGACATGGCAACACGTGGAAATTGTGCAAGAGGACGGATTTTAAAAACAGCCCTGCAAAATGGGGTTCTTTCCATTTTCTGAAAAACAAAAGTTGGATTCACATATTGAAGATTATACCCCCCATTCAAATCAAATTTTAACGACTAAATTTCTTACACTGTTGGCATGTGGCACGTAGTTCAAAAACATGTAACATATTGATTATTAATCTGAACCATTGGTTACATGATGTAGAATATGAAGTAGTAATAAAAAGAAGTAGTTCATCCTTGGTTTCGGTTGGGATATATGTTTAAGTAAAATACTACAAACTACTAGATGGATAATGTGTAAAATATGTATCAATATCTGTGATAGCATATAGTATATTGATATCGGCGAAATACTGTTATTTGACATTATATATACATATATATATATATATATATTATATCCACCACGTAACTGACGGTAAACAGCAGGACCCTATATATAGTTTCATACCAATTGTTTATGGTAGTTTTTTTAATGTAGGATTGGCTTGATTACTAGCCAGATGCTTACTTAGACATTTTGCAATTGATGACATATACTGTATTATTCATTTTGTAAAAGAGAAATGAATCCAAAATAATACATTATCCCGCGAAAAAAAAAAAGGATTCTAGTAGAATAATACATAATCAAAATCAATTGTATTGACATTTTCAGATGCTACGTATGCATATCACATAGCAATAAAATTCAAAATTTTGTTGTGAGGAATTTCTAGCAAACAGTCCAAACTGATTTGAAAATGCTAGAATCGAAGAATATCTCCTTTTTCCAAACTTTTGTGCAAACACGCATATGCACTTTGTATTTTCAATTCAACTATTTGTTAGAAAAATACTACTACTACTAAACTAGCTAGCGTCTAGAATTTTTCTTCAGGAATTAAACCACAAGTTGAACCCCAAACCCTTTGGATCTTGGTAACTATGGATCACAGAAATCGTACAACATAAAGAAAAACAAATAAAGAAACAGAACACACATAAATATACGATTTAATTTCGATAACGCGTTTAGTACTCTTCGGGAGAAACGTCAGTTCGCTATATATATTGAAGTTGTGGGAGCGCACGCACCTTTTATCTCTCTTAAAAGAAACATCAGCCTTTTTCCTCTCAATTGAACATTTTCATGTCAAAACTTTTTTAGCACAGTGAATATATGGTGGTGAAACTTGTGTAATAGTATTAAAGTTTGAACTTGATCTTGATGGGTTATTTCTTTCAATATGAGATGCCTACAAGATATCCCCACCATTCTGTATAATAAATCTTTCACAAGATTATTTATACTATTAATTTTGTCTATCATTCGTCTATTTATAATGATGTGGACCTCTTTCACAAATGACTCGCTTAATTCCCATATAAGATACAAGCTAGCCCCGAAAGCAACTGTTTTTTTTTTCTTCTTGTCCAATTAATGCAAACATTATCTCAAGTATATGCCCAACACATCGACATCCCAAAGGGCAAAGCATTTTACCCCGTGACGGACCCCAAGATTTGTTCATAGTGGGAGCCCGAATCAGTTTATTTTTCCAGTAATAATAAAAATTACTCCATATTTTATGTTTTATATATTGCTACTTGGAAGGTATAAGAGTTTGTATATATCTATGTAGCCATCATTTTACGTTACATAAGTGACCAAAAAATTGTTATTAACTTAGAATTATGGAGAGTTTCTTTTACAGATATATTTATTTTGAGATTTTTTTTTTCATTTTCCCGGCAGCCCCTCCCGCCCGACCCTGATTGAACCTCTATATATGACTATGCCTTGCTGATGTATTGTAAGCAGACGAATAAAGCTTGTTATTTTGGCCAAAAGTATCAAACTTTATTGGAATTTTTCCGTACTGCAAAATGGGCACACAAGTGTGCTATCTAGAATAATTACCCAAAAATGTAAGACTTTGATGGTAATTAACAATATCCAAATTTGGAACAAATTATTTGTTGGCACGTTGACTTGAGGATATTTTAGCCTTAAATTTTGTTAACAAGACTAAATTAGTATCCCTTGAAGTTATTATAAGTTTTAAAGGAATTTCCCTCCAGATCATTATAATTAAAACTGATGTTCAACCAATTAATTAAAGGTAGAACTATTTAAACACTTGTTTTCTAACATTTTAAACACTTGTTTTTGTTTTTTGTTTTTTGTTTTTTTATCGGCGTTTCTTCGTGCTGTTCGCCAAAACAAAAACAGAAGGAAAAAAAAAATTCGTTTGAGCAAGATTACAATGCAAACATATAAGTCTTTACGTAGAATACAAACACACGAATTGCCAGATTTTTTTTTTTACTAAGCAAAAAAAATTTATTAATCTTTATAAAGAATTATAAAGATTAATTCTCTTTTCGTGTAGTAATATTCTTTTGGTGAACAAACTGAATTTATTTTGATACATATAATTAGTTTTAGGATACCACACGCCACATCAAACAAAAGAAACTTCAGAAAATCGAGTTTGCATGGTAAAAAAGGTCTTCTACTTGCGAATTTTCTTACATAAAAATCCACCCCCGCTTGCCTATAAATACCACCATAACATAATTCTCTTCACGCACAAAAATCTTAAACATCTCTCCAGTACCTCTCTCCCTCGATCTCCCCCTTCCTCTTCCTCTCCACACGATGTCGAAGGTTCCCGCTAACGCCTTTCTCCTTCTCAGGTTAGCAGCATGCACCTTTTCCATGCACGCATTAGAACAATCTGCCACTTTTTTGAATCAGCAAAACTCAATATTATTAGAACATCAATTAGATTAACACCTTGGAGGAGGATTTCTTGATCGAACTCCTCACCTCCTTTCTCTTAACACTAAGTGCACCTCCCAGCCGTTGAGCCAACGGCCTCTTGGCTAGAACAATCTACTGTTATCATCTGATCCCATTATCATTCTAGTATGTCATGAATTGCCCGTGGCTTGTTTGTTGGTTATTATTGTACCAACAAGGCAACAAGAAACGTAAACAAAAAATGTGGCTGAGCAATGAGTATATATATCAATGAGTCTATTCAAATAAATCGTATGGATGGATCGATTTAGTTACAAGAATTGTACGCGTGCTAGGTCGATCATTTTGATAGGAACATCATGTACTAAAAATTGTGCGAGAATTTACATTTTCCTCTGCAGGAAGCAAGCATACAGTGTTGGCGTGGAGAATGTGAGAGTGCAGGTGGTGGCCTCGGCTTCAGAGACGAGGAAAAATGCCGTGGATTCGAGCAACAAGGACAAGGGAATTGCTGAGGAAAAAGATACTGCTGTGGACAAGGAAATCAAGCCTGTTGCCGGGAAAAAGGAAGAGTTTTGGATGAGAGATCCAAAGACGGGAAATTGGATTCCGGAGACTCATATCAATGAGGTTGATGCTGCAGAGCTGGGGGACAAGTTTTTCCCAGACAAATTAAGCTAAACACTGAAAGAAAACTTTCTTTCAGTGTGGATGCATGCATCGTTCAGGGCATATATATGCTTATAATTATATGATGTGCTTCAGGGTGTTTAACTATGTTTCCGTAATAAGAAGTCTATAAGCACAACTTTAAAATACAACTTCGATAGCATGTGTACCCTCGTGCATCAAACGGCTCCCGATATAGTTGTGTCCAGAATTGTGTTTTAAATTTGTGTTTGTACTTGTAGTATTACTTCCGTAATAAAGTCCATTGTCAAGAATCTCTGATCAATAGTTTGTCTTCTTTTTTGTTTCTGGTCGTGTGAGGTAATGCTCTACGAATAAACTTTTCGCGTAGGACATTTGGCGAACGACTTTGTCTCTGAATTCCAAAACACAATTATGTTTCTATAACGAGCAATGTGATACACACAATTTTAAAACATGAATTTCAGACATAATTGTATCCGAAATTATACATGGGTCAACATATATGGACTGGTACTTCCGGACACAGTTGCGTTACCCATGTGTATCGAATGATTTCCATCACAATGGTGTTCCGAGTTTTTGTTTCATAGCTGTGTGCTTAGACTTCCTCTCCCATAATAAGTCCATTGTTAAGAATCTCTGTAAGAGTTCCATTGTTAAGAATCTCTCTTAAGAGTTTGTCTCTGTTCTTTTTGGCCGTGTGAGGTATCTATCTACAATGAAAATTTTCGTTTAGCCTTTTCGGATTTTTGACAAACGACTTTCTTTAAAGAGCCAATTTGTCATTTTATTTTGTCCTTACTAAATTTTTTAAAATTTGTTAATTTTACTTTAGCTTTTGTGGATTATAAGATCATCTCCACAAGAGAAATCGAAAAAAATAAAAATAAAAATAAATAAATAATAGTATGACTTAAAGAGTGTTGTTTGAATGCCTAACAGCACCGTTTTGGCCTCTCCACATCCATGCCGTCCCTTGGGGCCAACAGGCCCCGGTTCATTCAGTTTATCCATTATGTTGAGAACTGAGACGTTCTAAAGGAACACGTACAACCAATTGAATTCGATCCGAGTTCAAAAGTACCCACATAATTCTCAAAATTGCAGGAATTGAAATCTTTGAGTTTGTTTAGTTTGGATTTTGAGAAAGAATTTTGGGACTAATAAATGAAGAAATAGATAGAGAAACAATAATTTTATAACCACATAAACACTAACACATGCACACTTACAAAGGGCGTGGACTCCACACTGTGTGAAGTCCACCCCCTTTGTGAGTGTGCGTGTGTTAGTGTTTGTGTGTGGAGTCCACCCCTTCTGTGAATGTGCGTGTGTTAGTGTTTGTGTGTTTGTGTGTGTGGAGTCCACCTCCTTTGTGAGTGTGCGTGTGTTAGTGTTTATGTGTTTGTAAAATGGTTGGATAGAGAAATGGTCTCTCCCTTCTCTCTTCTTTCTCTCTCTAAACTTTATCAAAGAAACCCTAGCGCCGTCGCTGTTTGCTTGGGGGGAGGCACCGCCTCCTCCCTCAGGCGCCTCTGTCTCTCTTTCTTTTTCTTCTCCTCTTCCCTTGCCAGCGCTCCTCTCCTCTGTGGGCTATCACTCTCCCCCTCCAACCCCCCATTTCTCTGGTGAGATCCCACTAGATACACTGCTGGGTGTGTCCGGTTTTTTGTGCTTTTGGGCTAAACAGCCAAGTGGGCCTTGCCAGAGTTGGTGTTCGCGCCCTCCGTGCCCCCATTCTACCAACCTTCTGGATCCCGTAGCGGACCGCCGGTCTATCTTGTTGGAGTTAGCCGGTCTCTTGCCTAACAGCGCTTTGGCTATTTCGAGTGGTTGATGGTGTGATTTTGCTTGGTTGTTGGTGGCACTTGGAGAGGATAATTGGAGTGATGGGTTTGGGCGTGGCGGCAGTAGGGGGCTGTCGCCTTGGTGGCTGGTGGTCGGTGCGGTGGTTGTTGTTTAGGTGGTGCTTCGGTGGCTGTTGGGTGCTATGGTGGAAGTGCTGTGGTGGTTGGAGATTTCGGCAGGTTGGGTTTTTTTTTTGTTTTCCTTTTTTACTGATTTCCACAGGTTTCGCTGTTGTCTTAGATACAGAGATCCGCATTTTGAGGCGCCTAATGTCTGGACTCAAGCTTCCACGATGCTGATCATGACTGCGGTGATGGTTTTGGGTTACAGCTCCTACTTCGAAGTTCCACCTTAGCTTTTGTCTCGTGGTTGTTTCTTCTGTATCTCTGATTTAGATTGTTTATCAGTTTCGACTATTTGGTTTTGTTCTATTTTTGGGTAATCTATCTGTAGGTATCGTATGGCCTATATCAATAAACTGGTTTGGTTTTCCATGATAAAAAAAAAATAGAGAAATGAGAATAATTATTAGGACGAAAACTTATTGAGAAGAAAGAGGGGGTTGAATTTTGTGTTGCAACTTGGAAAGAGTGCAACAATTTAATTTCAACACCATGGAACCAATTCTATCCTTGTAAATCAATTTCCTCCCGGTTTAGCCCACATGGGAAACTTCACAAAAGGCTTGAAGTTGACTGCAAAAACAAATAATCTCATACCATAATGGCCACGTAGAAAGAAAAAAAAAACCCCAAAGAACCAAACTGATAAGCACTAAACTCAAAAACCTAATTTACACAAAAATATCAGGATTGAAGAGGACCGAAACCAAATTGATTGTAAGACAACCAAATGATCAAATAAATTTCGACCACAGAACAAAACTGCTATGGCAATAACGCATTAGCCATCAAGATGAACTATCAACAGCAGATACAATGCAAAAATTGCCCACTCACACGTACACAAAACAAAATTCCCAAAATTTAGCCAAGTTGCATTCGAATCAGGACATTAAAAGGACAATGCACCAATTTGCAAGGAAACTAAAACCTAGTCTGCTTGCTGTATTAAGTTATAATGCCAACCATGCCTACAAGTACAGCTGAATGAGCTCATCACTGACAACAGATGGTGTCAAAACTCCAAGGTCTGTAAAGAGCAGGGTGAGATATTGAGGGGGTGTATAATCCCGGGCTGAGGTTTCCACTTCGACCTTGGATGGTATAGGTACCCCAAAATCAATCGGACGCAGGGCAGGGGCCATGTCTTTCTGGTCTAGCGGATACAAGCGAGCAAACTGTAGAGACAAATTATAGTTCAATGAATGAGTTGTTGGGCGAAAATAAAAACAAAAGTTTCATTCTGTAAGTTTTTTATTTGTCCCAAAAGATTGCGTTGAATGCAAAAGATTTAACCACTATAATTCAAGTATGCCGACTGGTTTCTTTTGGAATTGAGAGAAATAAGTTTTTTAATTTATTTTTTTGTCGACATACCTTGTAGCTTTCAGCAGCCACGTAAACTGGTTTGTTCATGCTATGAGCCACCAAAGCAATTTGATAGGTCCCCATCATGTTAATTATGCCTCCACTTTCAACCACTCCGTCTGCTCCAACAAATACCATGTCAACTTCATCCATACTATATGCCACAGCGGAGTCTATTAAGAGCTTCACAGGAACATCAAGCTTGGTTAGCTCATTTGACAACCGTAACCCTGTTCTGTCTGGCCTTCCCTCTGCATTTGTAAACATGTAATCATCAAATACAGACCAAGAATGAAGAAGCCACCAAAAAAAGGACGATCTATGATTTTTTATCATCAGTTGAACTTAACGGCAAGCCCAGTTGGTGGGAGTCACCACCTCTCTTTAACAACTGCGCAGGTTCGAGCCCCGGGAGGCACATGTGTGCATGTACCCGGTGGTGCCATAATAGGCTTTGATTTGAACCCGTAGTTGAACCGAAGAGGGGGATTTATCGCCGCTGTGCACCAGGTGGTGTCGTGGTGACGGCCTGTCCTTCCAGACGGTAGCTATGGCTCGAACCGGACATTCCACGGCGGGTCGGGAGCCCCTATGGTCACGCCCAGGGCGGAGTTGCTACGCTGGTCGCCCCCTCCCACCCTTTTCCCAATCAAAAAAAAAAATCAAAAAAAAACTTAACGGCAAGCGACAGTCTATAGATACAAGTAAATCTACTAGTTTGAATAGGAGGGCAGATGTCAGCTTTGCATAGCACCCACAGTGCCCCAATCATTTTTCATTGGAAGTCGACTGATAAATGGGTCAGATCCACCACAAAAGAGCTAGTTGCCAGAACACATTTTAGTCATATGACTCATATACCATTGCTACCAGCATCTGATGGTTACATAGTCAACCAAATAACATACACCAGCGCTGAGCATATACCACTACTTTTCACATAGCACAGTTTAGCTATCTACTTATGAAAATGAAAGATTTAGCCAGTTGCCATTGTTGTGAAGTGCTTTGACTACAGAACAGAGTACCAGGATCTTACCTTTGAGTGTGTAAAAATGTCTGCCGTCAGTAAACCTCTATTATATAAGGCACTTTAACCTTTCTGTCTTCAACAAAATTGCTCATCCAACAACCTATAAATGATTGTGCAGGGGGACATAATGCGACATAAACACACAATGTGAAGTGTCTATCCAAACGAAAGGGCAAACTTCACTTGGACCCCCTGTTGTAATGTCAATGTGTGAACTGACCCCTTATCCGTCATTTATCAGTACATAAACCCATTAAGGTTGTGGACTAAGTGCACAACTAACACCGTCAGCACTTGTAGATTGATCTTAGTACCCTCGTCTTCTTTCTTGAACTGAGTTTACTACTGCCATCTCCAATTATAATCCATGAATACAAAGAATCATTTACGCAGAATACCCAAAACTAGAGATACCGCTACAACGAATGATGCTAATCTTTGGTACAGGAGACCTCTAGGGAAGAAACAAACCTGTACAAAGAACTCGAAAGAGTTTCCTACTCTGCGCTGCTGTCTTGAGAACTTCCAAAACTACTCTGGAGAAACCATGCACCAAAATGGTACAGCCATCAAAAATGAACTCTTGGCTAAGCATTGCAATGATTTTACGTGCCTGCAAATCAGAACTTCATTAACAGCACCAAAAAAAAATTGCGTGGATCAGAAATCCAAGTTCAATCTGTAGAAGGTCGCTCCTAAGTAGAGGATGAGATTGCATACCTTGTAAGATATCTCCCCAAACTTCTCAGCACGTTCAATGAGGCGAGACTTAGCTGAGGTAAAGTCCTCATACTCTAAAGCTGAAGTTCTTGTTACGTAGCGCATGAAAAGATCACAGCCAGCCGTCAAAGAGATGGAGGTAGTGTCCCATGACTGAATAAACAAAAGGAAATTGTCAAAACCACATTAGCTTGTTTCTTCCTCTTTCAAAAATTTTAAACTGGACCATTCAGTCTGAGTTGATACTGGTCACCTTGCTCATTTTAAACACCATGTAATAAAGAAAGAAGGCAGTACTCTTTTATTTCGGGTTAGAGAGTAAAACCTTGTATTCATTTGTTTAATGGCCCAGAGAGAGAGAGAGAGAGAGTTTCATCACCTGATCAAATTTGAAAAAAAGATCTATAGTGCTATAAGTCAAATAGCGTTAGTCATCAAACTTACTATCATCCACAGAAGGAATGCCAGTAATAGAGGACCTTTTCCCATTCCATATTTATTGACCTTATTAAGTACTCCCACATCACAAAACGTGAGGATAGAGTGGGGTGAGGGTCGCACATATCCGAGTTTACCCTGGCCCAGTTGGGAGTTCCTCATCATTAAAAAAGCACTCCCTAATTGCAATAAACAAAGATGGGCAAGCTTACCACTAGCACTACTTTCCATTATCTTCATAAGTTTGACAACACTCAGTTCAAAGAACCCATAAGTCGAATAGGCAAGGGCTATCTCCATGCATTCTGCTCTATTCATATCGGTACCTTTAGGTAGGTCATAGAGCATTATGTTTTCCCCACCAACTCGTCCGAGGTTCTCTGTTCTTTTATAAGTAAATAAGTATATTATAAACCACCCGCCAGTTCGTCCGAGGTTCTCTGTTTTTTTTATAAGCATATTAGAAACCAGGGATTAAGGGAATGTCGCCCGTGTACAAAAAAGGGGCTTACAAAAGTGGCCCTATACCCAACCAAAAGTATGAAAAAGATCAAACCAATCTATGAATTCATCAAGGGAAGGATTCATCCGAGGTTCTCTTTGCCCTCATGCAGTTACTCCTGATCAAACTAAACGCTGCTTACCACTTCCATTGGTTTATTGCGTCGAACAAGGCTTTGTGTCCCTTTTGTTGACATCTAGGCTTCCATTTTGTTGGCACCTCAAATGCCATAGTTCCCAGTGCCCACTACTTTTAAAAGAAACAACGAGCATGGGGAGGAATGTGTTCAAATAGCCAAGCTCCAGATAAACAACCACTCAAATCATGATCTTCTGAAATTATGATTTCCACGACTTTCCAGTACATCAAGTCATCAACATTGCCTTCAGCTATGCACTCTCCAAACAATTGAACACAAATATACAATCTTATCACAAATATACAATCTTATCACCTAAAAGCATATTATCGAGCACAAAGTTCAAGGGTAGGCCTGGAAGTCCCTTCCAGTCTATTAAGGCAAACACAGCAGGAACTAGTGCTGTCAAAACATTTTACAAACTCAAAACCAACTGAATGAGAACAGAATAACAGACCAAAACAATCAGGAAGCAAAGACCTTTCTAAGAATCCTCCAAGGAGCAGCAGTGGTTAAATTCCGAGGAGAAGCCTTGACCCCTTTCCAAGAGCTAAGGCAAGCACGAATGTCCCCTATTATTAAGCTCTGTAGAGAGGAGCAACCCCTACAATGGTTCTGAAAAACCCTTCCATTCCTTTCCTTCCACAACCCATTGCCACATCCAGTTTCTTAAAACATACACAGTTATATCTTAAGAACTCCGCAAAGTTCAACCGGAAAAAGCTCATCTATAGCATCCCATACACAATTAAGCAGGACAATAATTGCCTTCCTAGGTCATATAATTATAGCCTGTCTTATAGGGCACACTCATCCATTCCTATCGTCTCGGAAGCAGGAGAAGCAAAGCTAGCGGCCACCCACATCCGAATCATCAAGTGACTTGGTGCTACTGGCCGATGAATTTTAACATCGAATCTTGTAGAAAGTCATCTTGTAGAAAGTCAGATTAGAAGTTATTTGAATCTCAAAGTGCATTCTAGATAAGACCGAAAAAGAGAATTTGCTAGATATCTAACCCTGTGATTAAAAAACCAAGAACACCTTTAACTGAACAATAATCCAGTCTATCGACGAACTTTGCACAAACTTACCTAATTGAATTCTGCATTCTAGTGATTCCCAATAAATTGCAAGAACTCATTTCCATGGCCACTCCCATTTAATCACAAAAATAAAAATAAAAAATTGCTTTCATAAAACAAATCAACAAATAAAACCCAAGCTAACAATGCCATTATATGTGGATAGAAGCAATACACATGAACTAACAAAACAGGGGAAAAATCACAACTTGACGAAAGTAAGCGTACTTTGAGTGAATCAGAGGCCTTCTTAAGCTCAATCTCGAGTTCCATCATAGTGGTAGCCTCGCTGGACCGAATGACAGAAGCCAAAGCCCTAATCGCGGCCACCGCCTCGGCCAGATCGGGCTGTTTCCTCCAGTTATTGAACTCGTCAACCACGCTGAACGCCTTCCCGAAATCACCGGCCTTGGAATTCTCCGGCGGGAGGTCGTCGGGGTGGCGGCCCACGGCGGCCTGCGCCTGGGCCAGCCAGTCGCTGGTGACGACGCCGTGGTGGGCCGCCCGCGTCTGGTAGTAGGCGGAGACGTTAGGGTTAGGGTTTTGGAGGGTCTCGGCCATGGAAGAGGAGTTATGAGTGGCGGTGGCGGTGGCGGTGGTGGCTGGAGAGAGGAGACGGCTCTCGGGTATCTGAGCCGCTGCTGCTGCTACGGCGTCGTCTCGTAGCTGTTGTTGGGTGTCGAGAATGAAGGAGGCTGATCTGTTACATCTGTACCACATTTATTCGGTAATACTAATAATATTCGGAAACTTTTTTTTTGATTTGCCGAAAGTGAAATATCCGGCGAATTTTTCCTGACGGGTTCCGGTGAGTTTAAAAGGGCAGCCCCGTTTATATGGTGCGTCTCCTGAAGTCCTTTTTAGCACAGTAGTAGTAATTAATCTCATATTAGCCGCTTTTTGTTTACCAAAAAAAAAATATTGGTCGCTTTTAGTCATTTTGTACTATAAAGTTCAATGTCTTTGGCTAAATACTATGTATGAATTGAGTGAAGCCGTGAAGGAATGGGAGACCATTAAAAGTAGTTGTGGTAAATGATGGCTTTTGTTCAATGAAACTACACAACTTTTTTCCTCGGGATTTTTTTAATAAATCATGTGTGTGTAGGCGAATATACGATAGGATTAATCTAGCTGGACGTACTGTAGGATATGCTTGAGTAGTCATAATTTGACCGTTTTTTCCTTTGTAGCGAACTAAGGATGCTGTTTCTGCGTCAAATTCTCTCTCTCCTTGTGTAGACGAATGTTGCTATAATGTAGGATTAGTCTAATTGGACGTAGTATATATGAATTAATAAGATTAGATAAGCCGGTCATAATCCGATGCTCTCCCCTCCTTTTAGTGACATAATTTCTATCTTTCTTTCTTTTTTGGGTACATTCTATCTTGTTTTTTTTTTGGAGAGTGATTTTGCCACTCCCCCAAATGTTAATAATTTGGGGAGTGGCAAAATGAACCCATATTAATTTTGGCACTCCCTTACAGAAATGTCGTTAACAATTTGGGAAGTAGCAAAAATCACTCTCCTTTCTATTTTGGAAAATGACGGCTAAGGACGTGTTTTGATAATTAAAACCCGCTAAGGACATTTTGTTCATTAACAAATGTTTTTAGCATGTCCTTAAAAGGTATTAATTATCAAAACACGTCTTAAACCGTCAATTTTCTCTTCTCTTTTCCTATAGTCTTATCAATGTCACGTCTGATGGGCTCCCATGAGAATTTTGGACTTCTAAAAGCATTCAGCCCATCTTGTAACTCACCAGGCTCAAATAAAAATGAGGCCCATTTTGGTTCCTAAAAGGCCCATTCAGCCCATCTAATTTTACCCGCTACAGCAGGAGTATAAAATTGAACTGAAACCCTAGACCAGGAAGAAATCTCTCTCCAAAAACGTTTGAGACCAGATCTTGACAGCTTCAATCTTGAGTCGCCCTCCTAGAGGTATGATTGCATTGTGAGCAGAGCAGACAAACAACTGTTAAATAGTAGTAGTAGTAAACTGAATCCTGGTCTCTGTTTTCTCGCATGAGGAGGGGGTGCTTTGTTTTTTACCTCTTTGATTTCGTTTTCAATTTGCTTTGATGAAAGGTTTGGTCTATTGCGTTCTAGTACTATATGTTTACTGCAGCTGGCCGAGCTGGTTGGCATAAGTAATGCCAGACAGTAAGTTTATGCAGCTGCAAAATCAAATTTGTGGGGGCACAAAACCAGCTCTTGATTGCTTTAGTCTCAGCAGGGCAAGATTGATAGTGCTCTAAATCACTCTCCCCATTTTAGTTAAACCCCTTTCACTTTGATTTACGTTTCTGATATACTGTAGGTGTTCATAGGCATTCGTCTACATACGCACGCTCGCTCGCTGCTCACACACACGCACTTGATTTTCAGTCTATTGTTGAACGTAGTTTGTTTGCACTTGGGTTCCCTGTGGTCTTGTGTCTAGTGGTGCACTAGAGGGGTGTAGTTTGCTATTCAAACTGTCAATCTCGTCATAATAGTCCAAATTCCATATCTGCTATTGCAGATTCAAGTCGTTAATTGCCAAGATAAAATCTAAACTTTTGGATTTGGTAGGGATGTTCTCCTGTAGTGTACCCCTGCCTATCGGGGTGTTGAGACAATCGAATATGAGTTTCTTTTTGAATGGCCAAAAAGAAATTTTATTAACAAATTACGAAAATTAAAAGGATCTTAAGCATAAGGCATCATGCCGGAGCAAGAGTATACCCACAAAGAAGGCATTTTCACACTCCAACAATCATATGCCTCCATGACCAAAGGGAGAGAAATAACAACTTAAAGCTAGCAAGAAGCCAACTAAGATAAAAATCCCAAAAGGAGAAACAACACCCGAAGAGACACAAAACCCAATTAAGGCAAAACTGCAGAATAACAGTGATGATATGTCAATTGATTAAGCTCTTGATTTTTTATTTTTTTTGGATAAGCGAAGCTCATGATTTTTGTTTTGAAATCATTCAATTTGAAATGCTGTTTAATCTATTGTTTTTTGCAGAAGAAAGGTACTACTATACGTTTACAATACTGGGTGTCCGGAAAAAAACGAATAGGATACAACAGCCATACGATGTGGCTGGGCTATGGAAATTGTGATAGATTGCTTAACCTACGAAACGTGATATTAGCATATGAAGTGGTGGAGTATTTTTCTTGGGTTGAGATTTTGATATTCATTTTTCTCGGGTTGGCTTGAGTACAAAGTTTACAGACTTAAGAAATTATAGTTCTTGGTTAGTCCTCAAATCCTTCGAAGAAACGAGCCCTAATAGATGATATTATACTGTTTATTTCAGATCGTATGGCCTCATAATCACTAGCCAATATGCTTTTCTCTCATGCTTTTTTTCGTTCATGGTTCGATATCTTGGTGTCCTAGGCATAGAGGAACCATACCATCCCCCGAATTTGGTGGTTAAACTCTATTGCAGTGACAAGAGGGGAGGTTCTGCGGAAAAATAGCTCGATGCCAGAATGTTAAAAAGCTTAACACCCTGCATTCTTATTACTTTTTCAATATGAAAAAGAAAAAAAAATGAAAGGTTGGTCATGGAGGATCGATCTTGGTTGCTGGATTTAAATTTTATCACTAGACTGGGCTAGCTAGCTATTAGTTACACGTACGCGGCGGCTCTGTTGTCCATGGGAGGCAGTAGCCCCTATCCACACCCTTGAATGGTAGCGTTTTGAAAAAAAAAAACCCTTATCCTCCTTATTTCCGATCCTATAGAGCAAAAACGTGATTATGAGAGCCCTATAGACAAAATTTAATTATGTCTCTTAAGAATAATATGATTAGAATAATAAGATCTTCACACCGGTTCAAAACGGATTGAAAATTTGAGCATTTAATTTTTTTGAGATCGTGTTTGATCCGGTGTAAAGATTTTATTATTCTAATCATATTATTCTAAAGAGACATAATTAAATTGTCTTTAAGGCTCTCACAATCACATTTCTGCTCCTTAGAATCGCAAATAAGGAGGTTAAGGGCTTCTTTCTTCTTTTTTTTCAAAACGTTGGGGCTGGTGCCTCCCATAGACAGCAGAGCCCCCGCGTCCTAGTTACACCCCATGGATAGAACATTAAATTGGTGAAGAGGCTTGATAAGGACTGGATCAATAGGATAGCAATCTTAATACGGGACATTCCACATGGCATATGGTTTAGCTTCACTTTCATACCAGTACTTAATCATATCGTAGAACTGCACTGGGCTGGGATTAGAGATCCACCTCATTGCCATTAGAAAACTTCCATAACCAGGATATATATAAAAACTTGTTGGCGGGGACCTATGGATTTATATAATCACACTATACACTATACTGGCAACAGCTTCTAAAAAAGTCAAAATTATTCAGGATCACCACCTCTTTTTTTTTTTTTTTTTTTTTTTTTATCATGATGACAATTCTTGATTAGTCCCTAGTTTACCATGAGGTAATTTAAAAATAAAATTCCAATGGTTATGTTGAACGGGTACAGGGACGACGACTACTTTTTTTAACAGCACATTGCCAAGATGGCTAATTTACTTAACTCCAAAAGGTCACAAGATCGAATTTCACGAATGCCAATCATTCTAAATCTTGGAGTCACTAGAGGGTTGTGCAATCGTTAACTTTAGAACCCATGTTTGGTTGAGATGTGCACAGGTCGAGGGTATATAAATCTCATCCACTATAGGTTTGCTTTTAGAGTAAGGGATCATATACAATCTCAGATATGAAATTGGAGGGGCTAGGTGCTGGTGAATCCCCAATTTCGTATGGTCCATCGATCAAGCTCATTCTCAGATGCACATATTTGGTTAAATAAATATTTTGGGTCCACTAGTTTGATATACGCTCACGTTCCATCAAATAAATGGCCCCTGGATAAGTAAGGAATAAGAGAATGCGCGCCGAATGAATAAATTGCTTAGGGCAAAAGCCATATATGCATGAATGTTTTTGGCCCCGTTTTTCTTGCTCCAATTTTCCAACCATCCATATGCATGCAATGGTGGAAGCCCCAGTTGTTATTTTGGAATGTAGTTCATTTTCTAGTAGAAGACATGCACTAGAAATGGTACTGATGCCAGACAGATCTATGCCAGTTGATTATCCAAATTAATACATATAATCCAATAAAGATGACATATCACACCTGCACCATGCTTTAATTTAAAAAATACGAGTAAAGAAACCACAGCCGTTCAAATTTAAGCTGTATCGATCCCATAGAAAATAAATGGAAGCTGTAAGCGACTACTGTGGGTTCAACCTTCCCACTGTACTTCTGTCTCCCCCAGTTTTATGCCGCTAGTCGTTGAACCAGTTGGAAAAATAGAATTTTAACCAAAGAAAATTTGGTGGGACCAACACCGAGGGAGGTGGACCCAAGTAAGTTTTAAATATTCCTTGCTAATGACCCAAGTACGTTTTAAATATTCCTTGCTAAAGAGTTTAAACCGGTAAAAGAATGAACAAATTCTATTGAAAAATGAATGAGAAATTGTCTCTCAAAGTGGGTTTCAGACCAACAATAGTGCACGGTTGGATGGTCAAAGGTGGATTGATTATCCAGAGTTATTACCCATGATTGTGTATTCAATTTCGGGAATAATAACTACATCAGTTTTATTCCAGAATTGAATAGCAAAATCAATTCCCCTATTGATTGAGAGGCTCCTTCACCTTCATTGCAGCATTCATGGCAGAGGTTCCTCCTTCGGCTATAAAAGGAGACCTCTTCCTTTGGATACACCGAAAACAATCCAAAATCATTCTTCTGCAATATAATTGTTTTTTTTGAGAGAGAGAGTACAAACACAAGTTGGTTTGACAGGCAGTCTACGGCGGTGCTCCGGCGGCTGAGTGGTAACCGAGTCAACCCTGGGAGACGAATACCAACACAACCCCCAGCATCGGTAAGGCCGCGAATTTGTCTTAAGGGCACCGTTGTTCAAAACGGGTCTCGGTTTGGAATTGATAGATACTTTTTTACAGTTTATGTCTAGATTTCATATCCTGTAATTTTGCGATTCATGTTCATATTGTAATTTCCAGAAATTAGTAAAATCATTTATTGTTTTTCCACACTATTTTCCTACAAAACCAATGAAAGAGATAAATTCATCTAAAGATAGTTCATTCATTTCTTTGTTTTTCAATTAAAAAGTTCTGGATCAAGTTTTCCCAGAAAATAACTTTTGGATCAGAATTAGGGATGGCAATGGGGACGGGTCGGGGACGGTGGGTACTACCTCCACCCCCTACCCATTATCCCCTACCCCATCCCCGACCCGATCCCCAATGGGGATTTCTTTTTTTCCTCCATCCCCGACCCAAGGGGAACGGGGATCCAAAACGAGGATTCCGGGATTCGGAATTCGGGCACCTATATTTCACAATTTCAGCACCCAACAGCATATCCTAGCATGTGAAAGCCGAAAGGACTTGGATTGTTTGTATTTTTTTTTCCAAGGAAAAGGGTTGAAGAAACAGTACTAATAACGGTTGTCGGTTGGTCAGGAAGTTAGGAGCCAACAAAGCTCCACAAATAGAATTAGCAAAGCCAACAAAATAAAATAAAGTAAGGTGTCAAGAAATAAATGGAAAAGAAGAGTGGACTGAGTGATGCACTGGTGCGGCGGAAATGAATGGAAAAGAATGAGATTATGAGAACCTTAAAAATACATACTATTGAAGGGGTATGTTTTAATATAGTATATATTTATTTATTTTTATATATAAATATATATATTTCGGGGATTCAGGGACAGAGCAGGGCGGGTAACGAATGGGGACGGGTAGGGTTCGGGGATGGGACAGACCTATCCCCGTCTCCTACCCGATCCCAGAATTTTTTAAAAAAAATTCCCCATACCCTACCCAATCCCCGAAGTTCAGGGATTTTCGAGGCGGGGAATTAGGAGGGTTCGAACGGATCGGCCGAGATTGCCATCCCTAATCAGAATGGTATAGAAATGGATGTTAACAAAAGAAATCCTCTTTCAACGTGAACATGGGAAAAATGGTTCGAAAACAGGAAAATAATATTCACCCTCCAATTTAGCTTCTCTCACGTCGTTATAGCTAGGAATGCAATTATTAATTGTCATATCGTAAACTAGTAAAAGGAACGACTGAAAAGATGAGTATGGATTTTATATATTCTCCTAGTTTATTTAATTTCCGACAAGTTCCAATGTAGGACGGCTTGTAACTCGGCCTGCGTCAGTACCGCATAGCCGGTTTCAAGATCGGATGAAGAGAAAGGTTGTGCTTCATAGCCTTTGCAGGCTGCAACATGTAAAAAAAATTATGCTAGACGGTCTTATGACATGAATCCAGTTACGGTTATATTTCGAAATATGATGTACCTTTGACAGAGCTTATCAATAAAGAAATTGCTTTCTTATAGTCAGCTTAATAATTGAGACTTACGGTTCAATTCCATCAGTAATTTAGTGCCGATAGCCTGAACTGTAAATGAGCCGAATCGAGCTGAATATTAAAATATTTGGATTTGTTCATTAAGTTTTTTAGCAAACTCAAACTCGAGCCGATTGTAATGAAAATTTGACGAATCGAGCTCCTATTGAACTTGCTTGGGATTTGAGTCGAACTTGAGCTTGTTCACGAGCATTAACAAGTGAATAAATATGATAATCCATATTTATGCTTTGGTGTAAAGCTACAAATAAATTTTGTAGCATGTACATAAATACGTTCAGACTTAAATTAAATGATAAAAACATATACATAAATAAGTTTTTAGTAATTATAAACATTTATACTTGTATAAGTACCAAAATTTTCATTATGTAAGTTTATAAAATTTCCATGATATACATATAATCCAGATTTGCGAGCCTAATCGAGACGAATATTGTTAGGTTTATATTCGGCTCATTTATGAAACGAGTCTAAAATTGATGTTCAAATTCTGTTCATAATAGACGAATCAAACTCGTACTCGAATGAGCCTTGAATAGTTCACGACTCAATTCATTTACAACCCTTCTGTAGCAATTCCCCACACAAATGACTTCATTCCAAAATTTAGACCAGGGGATCCTGCGGTGCAACCCGCACTTGGTTGCACTGTAGGGCTATAGCAGCAACCAACTGTCCATTCTGGCGATGGATTGCTGGATTTTAATTCAAACAATGAACGACTTAGATCCATAGGAATACAAACCAAATCTGAATCGTCGGCGTCAAAATAGACGGTCGGATCGGTCGCCCTACAGCCCTGCAGTGTGGGTTGCATCTCCCCCCAAAAGTTGTGGTAATGTTGACTATTTCCAGGCGGATAGACATAGACAGAACCTTTTCTCTTGGTCACAAGAAGAAAGAAATACGTGCAAAAAGTAAAACTAGATACTAGTAGAATTTTCTTCTTTTTAAAAAAAAAAAAAAAGGAAAGAAAGAAAGAAAAACAGTTTCACATTTTGCCGTAATTTCAATCATAAATTATTAATAGTACTAAATAAATTTCGAGGTACTCAGACATCGTTATGCGGTGAATATACAAATCGGAAATGGAGAGACTCGCAGACACCCGTTGATATATACGTTCATACACGTATAGGTCTTGTCTTAGGTGTATATATGTCCATCTTGACGATCGAATCGATTCGATTGAATTTCAGGATTAAGAAAAGCTTGCATGATTGATTGATTCAATTGAAAATCCTCTCGGTTTACAGCACCGATTCCTGTCTGTCTTCGTGGTGCTTTTTCTTTTTGTCTTCACTCGGAGATTCGAATCAATTATTGCTTCAATTTTCAAGGTATGGATACTATTTCTTCAATTATTGATACATATTTTTACTACTGTGTTTTTGCTAAAGCTTTAATTTTGGCTATTGATGGGGTAAATTGTTTATTTTTCTTTCTCTTTTGTGGTTGATTTAGGCGGCATGGTGGTTCTTGAATGGGAATTATTTGACGACTGATGGATTTTCTAGAGGAAACGTGGTCCTCTCATTTGCTTTGCGGTTGATATTTGGTTTGGTATTGTTTTTAAGGTTTGTACCTCGCATGCAACTTGAAATTCGAGATTTTTAGGGCTCGGTTCGCTGTTTGCGTTTTGAATTTCGCGGAACTAGGGTTTCGGTGGCTGAATTTGACGACTAGGGTTTCGTGAAATTTTGATTTCGACAGGTTAGGAGATATTGGTTGCTTATTTGTTTGGCAGATTAAGTTAATTTATTGGAATTAGGAGAAGATTCTTCAGTGCAATTACTCTGATAGTCTTGGAGTGTTGGTGGCATCGAGAATTACACATACAATTAGTCAACGTTCTGAATTTAGGATTTGTTTGGTTGCTACCTTGTTATAAGATATATTGGTAAACATTGTGGCCAATTGAGTTTGGCATATATTTCTAGACTCTTTGCCCATTTTCGTTCGCTTCGAAATTGGATAGAGCTATAGCCAAATGAGAAGTTAACAATGGCAAGGGGGTTGTTGGTAGATGGATTTCGCGGACAAGTCATTCCTTGATCTTTTTGGGGCCCTGAAATCGTGGTTCCGTTGGCGGTCTGAGCTGGCTAATGTGTCAAGGGACTTTTGGATGCCCGATGAGAGCTGTAGGTGGTGCTATGAGTGTGAAGTTCAGTTCACTTTGATTAACCGAAGACACCACTGCCGTCATTGTGGGCGAGTTTTCTGTGCCAAGTGTACTTCAAACTGGGTTCCTGCACAATCGAGTGATCCAAGTACTTCAAGGGAAGATTTGGAGAGGGTTAGGATCTGTAATTTCTGTTTCAAGCAATGGGAGCAGGGCGTAGCTACTGTTGATAATGGGATCCAGGTTGCCAGCCTGGATCTCAGTACCTCTCCATCAGCGACAAGTCTTGTCAGCACCAAATCTAGCGGCACCATTGACAGTAGCTGCATTACACTTGCGTCAATATCGCACTCAGTTGAGTCTTGCCCGCAAAATCACCCGTCAATTCTCAGCCCTTGTCAATCAGCAGGAATGGAGACAAGTGTAGATAAGGAAGGTGAAGTAGCAACAAAAAACGATCATGCGGGCTTCCAGAATCAATCTCCAAACCAATTTGACTTTTGCATGAACAGGTTCTTTTTGTTTCTCTTATGTTGTTACTTGTTTGTTACTATGTTCGAACTAAAAATCATAGTTGTCTAACAACTTGTAGTGACTAGTCTGGGGGATTGGCATATATAAAATTAGAAAGGTATTAATTGAGCCATGACTTGGGTAGCAAAAATGCTATGATGCATGGTTGTCAAATGATGGCACTTAATGTCTACTGCTTGTTTGTTTTCCTGATCATGCATTGTATTGCATTGTGTACCTGCTATGATGCATATCATGGATGGTAAATTGGGAATAGGTTTGGCTTGGTGAAAATTTGGTCGTTTCCCTATCCAGATACATTTGACGTGTAGACAAGAAATAGCATTTTCGTGAGTGAAAGAGTGCATTTAATGTAGAACTAAAGTAATAAGACAAATTTGGTTGCATTTGTAGATATACGAAAGAATTACTTGTCTTGTACCCGGTACGCTGATCGTTCCGATATGAGGAACGGAACGGGAACATGGTACACCACATGTCTAAATTGTGTAACGCTAGGGGTAGGCTTTTATGGATATCAAAACCTAAACTTATCTAGTAAAATTATCATTTTCCAAATTATTCGTGCATAATACTCTAGGAACATAATGACCGAAATTTTCCATTCTCTCTCATCAAAATTCCTCTCTCTAGATTTTTAAATTAATCAGTAAAATTTTTTGGAAAAAATTTGGGGGATGCTTTGGATCGCTATATTTAACGTTTTGAAGCGGAAGTGTACCACGTTTCGGAATGTTCGTACTGGTAAGCAATTTGCTAGGGTAGTAGCATTCCATGGTCACATAGGGACTCTTGCTCATAGAATTACTCTTACCTGACTTTCTAGTATACCTAGGCTTGAAAATAAAGTATCTCTACTGCTAAATTCTCTAGGTTTTTGTTGTTTAAATGTTGCTTATCTGGTACTAGGAAAAGTTTCTTAAATATTCCTACTAATTATCTTTGCCATTTAGCTGCTGTTTTTTTGTTGAACGGATTATTTAGCTGCTGTTTGGTTCACCATATTGCTTTGTTAATGTTCAGAAGATGTTTTTTAATCACTTTCATGAGCAGTATCTAGCAAACTGAGCACGAATGCATAATTTGGGATTGGAATTGGTTGTCTGAATCTATGTACTACGTCTTATCGTCTTATGTGCCATTCAACTGTAGAAATCTCTTCAAACGGGAGTAAAAGGTGATACCGGGGTTATTCTTTTCACTTTTCATTATGCAAATTGTTCCGCATACACTTCCTGTGTACTTCTGAGTTTTTGATGGCTTATGAAACTGTGGTTTGCATGTTATTTTCCAGCAGGAGTGATGATTTCACTTTTCATTATGTAAATTGTTCCGCATACACTTCCTGCGTACTTCTGAGTTTTTGATGGCTTATGAAACTGTGGTTTGCATGTTTTTTGGCAGCAGGAGTGATGACGATGACGACGAATTTGGGGTTCTCCGGTTAGATTTCAAATCAAGGCATTTTCCTCAGTCTAATGGCTACTATCCTCAAGTTGAATTTGACGGGATTGACAATGGTTATGGTTCACATAAAGTGCATCCTGATGGAGAAAATATGGACACTAAAAGTGTAAGCAGTTCTTCATTGCACAATAGCTTTGATTCGGGGAGATCGGAAGGAATCCAACAGCTTGTCAAAAAGGAAGACGAGCATGATATTGGTGAAGAAGTTGAAGCACCTTCCTCTTTATATGCTACAGCAGATGTTGATGCTGAACCTGTTGATTTTGAGAACAATGGACTTCTGTGGCTCCCACCTGATCCTGAAGATGAAGAAGATGAAAGGGAAGCTCTTCTGTTTGACGACGACGACGAAGGGGGTGGTACTGGTGAGTGGGGATACCTCCGCTCTTCAAGTAGTTTTGGAAGTGGGGAGCATCGAAATAGGGACAGGTCAAATGAGGAGCATAAGAAGGCCATGAAGAATGTGGTTGATGGGCACTTCAGGGCTTTAGTATCTCAGCTATTGCAGGTTGAGAATATTCCTATGGGTGAGGAGGATGACAAAGAAAGTTGGTTAGAGATAATCACGTCTTTGTCTTGGGAGGCTGCTACTCTGTTAAAGCCAGATATGAGCAGAAGTGGGGGAATGGATCCGGGAGGTTATGTGAAGGTGAAATGCTTAGCTTCTGGGCGTCGCTCTGAGAGGTAAAATTTTACAAGGATCTCATTTTTCCTCTGATAATTGTGCTACTCTGTAGTCTATAACAATTGGTTGAACTGAACCACCAATTATGACTGGGTTAGCATGGGTTATACATAGATCTCTCAACGCTATATAATGTCTGGACCAAATTTGCTTTGCTTGGTGAGTACTTGGCAAAGTGTTGTCTGCAGTATGTGATTTTATTCATTCTCCTTTTTCTTCCTGATTTCTGAATGTAACCCCAAGCGTTTATTTTAATTTCTGTGGTCTCGAAACATTACCTTCTTGTTGCATAGGACATGTGAAATAACATGTCAAGACAACAAATTATGATTGAAACCTGAATAAAATGTTAACTGTAAAGCAAGAAGGTGCAGTGGCCATGGCACTTCAAAAACCCATCTTAAACAGTCAATAAGTCGCGTTCTTACGCTTTCTGGGGTTACCAACATGCCTGTGTATCCAAGGGGTGACCTCGTGAAATTTGCAGTCACTTTAATTTTCACTTATTATGGGTTGATCTTTGTATTGCAGTTTAGTGAAACCAATTCTGAACTTACATGATTAATTCGACAGCCATTTAGGCTATGGGTCACATGCTTGTTCCATACTGGCAAATTATAGACCTTTAATTTTGATCAAAAGGTCCATAGACTGTCTAAAGGGAGAAAGATCCCCTATCGATGGAAAATGCCGCGTGTATTTTTTTTTATGAATTTCGGGGTTCTTGGATGGCTTGTAGTTAGCAGGGAGGGCTAGAAGAAAAGAGCTGTATCCTGATGGCTGATATAAATATATAACGAGAGTCAACTTGTGTGCGTCCGGTGAGTGACACAAAATAAAGGTTAGAAAGGCCTTCATAAGCAGTGGAAAGGAAATACTGCTCATACAATCTGCAATTACTTCTTACAGGGGTAAAATGCCCGGGCTGCCAAGTGTATAAACAGAGGGTTGAGTCTGAGAGCATCCCTTTCTCCGAAATTATGCCATAGCCTAAGTCCATACCGGGGACAGTCTTCATTCTCCATTGCAGTCATGAAATTCATTCTCCATCGCAGTCATGAAATTAGCTTCTTATATAATAGCGGTCATTGTTTTTGTGTGATTTCATACCTGTATTCACTTTTCAATGAGATCAACTCTCAATATCTGATGGTATTCTTTTGTGGTTTCTTCTTGTTATTCTTAATTGACTTTATATCTAAACTAAAAATCTACCTCTTCATATTGTCTCAGTTTTCTTTTTCTCTTCATTCATTAACTGGAACCTCCTTCCCCCTTTTCCTTTTTTCCTTCCCCTATCCCTTTTGTTTTTCCTGTAGCATGGTGGTCAAAGGAGTTGTCTGTAAGAAAAATGTGGCTCATCGGCGGATGACATCAAAAGTAGAGAAAGCTCGCTTGTTGATCCTTGGAGGGGCTCTTGAGTACCAACGGGTTTCTAACCTCTTGTCAAGTTTTGATACGCTGTTGCAGCAGGTTGTGATCATATATTCTGGTTTGCTATATCCACCTTTGGATTGTAAGAAGCTTTTTTTCCCTCTTTGCTTCTTTAGTCTTATTGGTTCCCCATCCTCATCTAGGAAATGGATCATTTAAAAATGGCTGTTGCGAAGATTGATGCGCACCAACCTGATGTCCTTTTGGTGGAGAAGTCAGTTTCTCGATTCGCGCAGGAGTACCTTCTTGCAAAAGACATATCACTTGTTCTCAATATCAAGAGACCGCTATTGGAGCGTATAGCCCGCTGCACTGGTGCTCAGATTGTCCCTTCAATTGATCATCTCTCTTCACAAAAGTTGGGATATTGTGACCTGTTCCATGTGGAGAGATTTCTAGAAGAACATGGCACTGCTGGGCAGGGAGGAAAAAAATTAGTGAAGACATTGATGTATTTTGAAGGGTGCCCAAAGCCACTGGGATGCACTGTAAGTTTGAGAAAACCAATAAGAGGAACTAGGAATTTTATACTGTACTGCATACTTTACTGTTTAATTTAGTAGAATTTACGAGCAGCATGTCTGCTATGCAAATTTTTTGTGTTTAGCGGGATGGTGGCATATTTCCATATGGCAGATCCTTTTAGTGCGATCGGGTAGACCCACAATGGAAAACTCATTTGGGTCCTCTGTTTGTTTCAGATATTACTCAAAGGTGCCAATGGGGATGAGTTGAAGAAAGTGAAGCATGTGGTCCAGTATGGAATTTTTGCAGCTTATCACTTGGCTCTGGAAACATCTTTTCTTGCGGATGAAGGAGCCTCTCTTCCAGAACTACCATTCAACTCCCCAATAACTGTGGCACTTCCAGATAAACCATCAGGCATTGACAGATCTATATCAACTATACCTGGTTTCACCGTCCCTGCCAATGAAAAAACTGAAGGACCTCAACCATGTGGGGAGCCACAAAGGTCCAACAGTTTCCCGGCTTCTTATGCAGTCTCCTCCAGTGGACCCCCGTCAAGCTTCGTCAACTCGACTGTTTCCTCCTTTGTTGCTTCTTCAGGGCAAGACTCTGCAATGCCTTGCCATCACGAGTCCTCTCCTTATCTTGTATCTCAGGAGAGAAGTACAGTAGTTTCTAAACAGTCCACACAGGCAAGAACTTCTGCAGCTGACAGTGCTCGAGATGCCATGGGTGATGTCCTTATTGCTAGTGGTTTCCGGCTTGCCGACACAGCAGGTCATGGTGTTCCTACTGCAAATTCTCAAAGTGACTACAGTGAAGCAAGTGTAAATGAGCTAGGTAGTTCAGAGGTATCATCGTTTCAACAAGAAGTAAACCTTCCCGTGGAACAAGGAGGTTCTAAAGAAGAGTTTCCTCCATCACCTTCCGACCATCAAAGCATTTTGGTTTCCTTATCATCACGATGTGTCTGGAAGGGGACTGTCTGTGAAAGATCACACCTTTTTCGAATCAAATACTATGGAAACTTTGATAAACCTTTGGGCCGCTTCTTACGGGACCATTTGTTCGATCAGGTAACCCCTTCTCTCTCTCTCTCTCTCTCTCTCTATTTATATATATATATATATATATGTATGTATGTATGTATGTATGTATGTACACGCGTTTATATCTCATAAGCACACATTTCAGGTTTAACCATATCGTTTAGTAGAAAACACATGAAAAATGTATCATTTCTGAAAGTTTAAACTTTTTTGTCAGAGTTACCGATGCCGATCATGTGATATGCCATCAGAATCACACGTCCATTGTTATACTCATCGACAAGGAACCCTTACAATTTCGGTGAAGAAGTTTCCAGATCCCTTACTAGGTGAAAAAGACCTCTTACCAGGTGAAAAGGAAGGAAAGATCTGGATGTGGCACAGGTGTCTGAAGTGTCCAAGAACAAATGGTTTCCCACCAGCAACCCGAAGAATTGTGATGTCTGATGCTGCTTGGGGATTGTCTTTTGGGAAGTTTTTGGAGCTCAGTTTTTCAAACCATGCAGCTGCTAGCAGGGTGGCAAGTTGTGGCCATTCATTGCACAGAGATTGTCTTCGTTTCTACGGGTATCCTACTTGCTCTGATCAATGGTTTGATGCCTTCAAAGGAATAGTTTCGGTTGAATTGAAGCCAAGCTGTTTGCTTCAGTTTGTTAGCCATCTATTTTTTCATCTCCTTTTGATGGTCATGGAGTTATTATCTAAAATGCCAGAAAACTCTTGCCGAATTCCTTGCAGCTTTGTGATCATCCAACATGGCAGATTTATACAGCAGCTGATATCTTCAGTAGGAGTTATAATTATAAACCGCTCTCACACGCATGTGCGCATGTAGGGCTGCAAATGAGCCAGCCGCTCGGCTCGACTCGATAAGAGCTCGTTCAAGCTCAGTACACTAACGAACGAGCTCGAGCCTTAACATTTGGCTCGTTTTGTTAACGAGCAGAGCTTGAGCGGTAGAATAGGCTCACGAGCCTATTTATATAGGTATAAAAATATATTATTTTGTGTTTGTACACATGTAGCATTTAATTTAAACTTGGGCCACGTGTTGGCCATCAGCTGGGGCAGCACACATAAAATGGATGTTGGGTCCACGGCTTAGCTTTATAGAGAGGAATTCATACTTCTTGACAAATTTGGTTGATGTGGGACAAGTGTCATGCCACAAAGGAAAATGCATTGTTTGGTTCCTTTAGTCCTACATCGGGGATTCAAGCTTGTTCACAGTCATGGATCCTTTATAAAAAGGAACCCAGGCGTTGAGGCTTCTTAGTCCATTGGATTGCTGAGCTTCATGAGCCGAGCTCGAGCTGAAAAATTCCATCTCAAATTGAGCTCGAGCCCATTAAATAAAATGTGAGCCAAGCTCAAGCAACGTAAAGCTCGGTTCGACTCGGCTCGGTTGCAGCCTTATGCGCATGTTAAGTTACCAGTAGTCCCAAAAGTTGAAGCTGTTAGGAAATGGGCCAACAATGGATATCAAACTATTCAACATCCTCTCTCACGTGCAACTCCGTCTTGCAGGTGGAAATGCAAATTTTCATAGATACAGCGAAACATAATAAGAAGGGGAGAGGTAGAATGCGAACAGAGAGATTTGAACTCAAGACCTCTTGCAACCTGAGCTCTGATACCTTGTTAAGTTACTGGTAGTCCCAAAAGCTTAAGTTGTTAGGAAATGTGCCCAACAATTTATATCATGTTATTCAATAGCACACATGTGTGCTCATAGGTCTATATATGATACTGCGCATTTGGTTTATTTTAACCCATGTGTTCTCATTGATAACGGTATGTTTTTTTCTTGGCAGCGATATGAAAGTCTTGTGTGCATAGCTCTCTCTCTCTCTCTCTCTCTCTCTCTCTCTCACACACACACACACACATTTTTAAACTTTCGTTGTCACTACTTGTGCAGATTTGGGAAAATGGTTGCTTGCTTTCGCTATGCATCAATTGATGTCCATTCAGTCTACCTCCCTCCCCCCAAACTTGATTTCAATTATCAGAAGCAGGATTGGATAGAAAAGGAAATGAATGAGGTCTGATTATTGGGATTTCATTTTCTGAATATGTCACTCCATATCACTCACATTTCTTCAATCTAATCATCAAAATTAAACAGGTAGTCGACCGAGCAGAGCTGTTATTTGCTGAAGTACTCAATGCTCTCAGTCAGATGGGTGAGACATCTGGGCCTGGACATGGCACGAAATTATCTGAATCAAGACGCCAAATTGCAGAACTGGAAGCAATGCTGCAAAAGGAGAAGACAGAATTTGAGGTGAGGCCTTCTTTGTCTAGTTAGGATTTTTTTTCTCCTGTCTTGAGTTACACACTTGTCCGTCTTAGAAAGGTGTATTTTTCAAGTGCTGTTACATAGTCTATTATGTAGATCATTTCAATTTATCCTGGTAGATAAATCAAAATTTAGCGCTGGCTGGAAATTTCTATCGTTTGCTGGAAAACGCGTCATGTTTTCAATAGACTTTGATCTGTGTAATGGTTATTTTGTCACTATTATTCTTGTCATCAAAATCAAAATGGCCTTGTATAGATATCCTGGGGTTTGTAATTTAAAATTTCCAATTAAAAAGAAATCAAGGCATTAATTGTTTCTGTTTAAATTTGATTATTTGCTACTTTCATTAGATGGGGTCTGAT